>CVRI01000074.1:0-170420 GCA_900005825.1 Clunio marinus | reverse complement strand
TTGAGCGAGTCAACATTTTTATCCCAAGCTGAAAATTATAAGAAAAGAAAAGTTTAAACCAAAAAAAGAAAAAGTGATGAAATCAGAATCGAAATTATATTAAATTCAACTACTTTTCATTTTCTCTCTCTCTCTCTCTCTCTCTCTCTCTCTCTCTCTCTCTCTCTCTCTCTAACTTCTTCCAACTTTTTTTATTCGTTTGTTTGATTCTGAAGCGCTTAAAAAAATATTATTTCCGATCTGGTGTTAGCATTTTTATCATCAAATAACAACGACAGGTCTCGAAAGAAACGGTAGAAGTTCACGAAAGCTGGAGGGAAAATTTGATCATGAGTTTTATGTGCTTCGATATGGCGTAACGTAAATGGCCGGAAAGAGTCCTTTGCGAGATCCGATTTCACCAGTCCACCAATGTTCCTCAGATCGATTTGTGACGGTGATCACATCACCTCGTCGGAAGTCTAATTCGCCACTTTCTTGTGCGGTGAAATCGTATAAAGCCTGCACTAAACTCTCTTCAGGCACCATATCGCGTAACTTGACGTCTTGAGAACGTGAAACGGATGCAGTGCGATGATATTCGACGAGCTCATTGAGTGAGTTGAACTTAACGACCCACAAAAAGAATTTTCCTTGGTTGTCACGTAATACCTTGAAATGTTGAACACCATCCGAACATTTAACAGAGAGGGAAAAGTCACCAGGACTTGACTCACTGATTCGAATGAGAAAAGCACCGTCGTGTTTATTGGAGAGAAGTTTTTCGGCATCAGCTGTAAAAATATAAATAAATATTTAATTAATTAACACTTGTTGAAGATATGCATGATGATGAGTGATTCAACTGACCCCGCGTGATTCGACCATAATACCAATCGTGATTCTTCATTTCTATATAATTGCTGGGGATGAGGCCTTCTTTCCCATCTAATTCAGCTCGATACCAATTCATATCATCCTCCATGTTGAGAATCTTTAAAACCTGTTGTTTACGAAAGCTGAGCTCATCGTCAGCTGTTGCATTAAAATCATGTTTGGCTACTGCTTCCATCTTTTCTTTTCTTTATAGACGTAGTATAGCTGAAGAGATGCTAAAATGTATTTAGTTATTGGCCTTTTTCAATACGCTTGATGATGGTTTTTCCTTATTTTTAAATGATTATTATTATCAGATAATAGATGCTTAATTTTAGTGGCACTGTGAGAAATATTTTTGTTCTGTTGATACGGATTCACTTGTTGTCAACCTGAAAAGAAGTTTGCTATTAATAACAATGTTCACAGTGTCAGAAAATCGGAGACAAAAATGGTGCTTTCAAAGTTTTTGATATTTTTTCATTACTTTTCGGATATTTATACAACTTTTTTATATCTTTAATGTTTAGTCTATTTGAAGGTATCACTAAACACTTTTAAACTGACAGAGGATCCACTGAAAGAACATTAGATACTGAACAATGCGGAAAATTCCACAAAAAATGAATCATGAGAAGGCATCATTCCTAAATCATGTTACATTTATTATCACTAATTCAAATTTTTATCAGAGTTATTTATGAAAATACATGACTAATAAGTTATATTAAGCGACGCAAATAAAGATGTTCTTAGAAATATTATGCTGTTATCTCTAAAATCAACAAAAAATGATAAAAATTACTGATGGACGCGACCCAAATATGGCAGGCCGAAAATTCAATATATTAGCACATTTAACCATCAAATCGCAACACTTACAAGCAAATAATGATTTTTGACACTGCACTTGAAGTTTGTCAATTAATTAAACGTAAAAGGGAACAATAAAAAGCACTTTTTCTTAGAATTAATATGGGATTTAATTTTTATTCTTTCGAGGTAAATGTCGTACTTTTACACCCTGTTAACACAACTCATACAAAGTCGGCCTACGTAAACATGTGTGAGTATTCTCTAGATGTGTACACGTAAAAGTGTAATAGAGAAATAATCAGATCAGCAACTTTTAATATTCCTCCACGATATTTTCAGTGATGACTTTAAAAATCGAAAAAGCTGACTTACAACGTATCCCAGAATCTATAAACTTTCCACAGGAAGAAGAGAACATTTTAAAGTATTGGAAAGATGAAAAGATTTTCGAAAACTGTTTAAAACAATCAAAATCAAAGCCTCGGTAAATGAGTTAAAGGTTAGAGAAATTTGATGATGCAATTTCTTTTATTTATTTATTCCAGTTATACATTTTATGATGGTCCACCGTTTGCAACTGGTTTACCTCATTATGGTCATATATTAGCAGGAACAATTAAAGATATTGTCACTCGTTATGCTCATCAACAAGGTTATCATGTTGAAAGAAGATTCGGATGGGATACTCACGGACTTCCAGTCGAATATGAGATTGACAAAACTTTAGGTATCAAAGGTCCAGATGATGTTGCTAAAATGGGTATTGCAGCATATAACAACGAATGCAGAAAGATTGTCATGAGATATGCAGGAGATTGGGAAGAAATCATTGGAAGACTTGGAAGATGGATCGGTAATTAGTCGATAGATTCATGAAATAATTAAACAAACTGATGAAATGTTTTCTCTTTTAGATTTTAAGAATGATTATAAAACTCTTTATCCTTGGTTCATGGAATCTGTTTGGTGGGTTTTTAAACAACTTTATATGAAGGGATTAGTTTATCAAGGCGTTAAAGTAATGCCTTATTCGACTGCTTGTACTACTGCATTATCAAATTTCGAGTCTGGTCAGAATTACAAAGACGTTCAAGACCCGATGGTATTTGTTGCAATGCCATTGCTTGATTCTACAGAGAAAGTTTCCTTAATTGTATGGACGACAACACCATGGACTCTTCCTTCAAACATGGCTTGTTGTGTTAATCCCGATCATCAATATGTTAAAGTTAAGGAAATCGCTACAGGATGCATTTACATCATCATGGAATCTCGTATTGATTTTGTGTTCAAAACGAAAGATGCTGTTGAAGTTTTAGAAAAGTTTTCCGGCATTAAACTCAAAGGACTTCGTTACGATCCGCCATTTGATTTCTTTAAGAAATACGAGAATGTCGCTTTTCGTGTTTTGTGTGATAATTACGTCACTGAAGAATCTGGTTCAGGAATTGTTCATCAAGCTCCGTACTTTGGAGAAGACGATTATCGTGTTTGTCTTGCTCACAATGTAATAAAACGTGATCAGGAAATTGTTTGTCCACTTGATGCAAGCGGTCGATTCACAAATGAAGTTCCAGATTTTCAAGGACAATATGTGAAAGATGCCGACAAGAACATCATCAATGCGCTCAAGAAGAAAGGACGATTAGTTCGTTCTGGACAACATAATCACAGTTATCCTTTCTGTTGGCGATCAGACACGCCACTCATCTACAAAGCAGTCCCTTCATGGTTCGTCCGTGTTGAACACATGACGAAGCAACTGCTGGCTTGTTGTGCACAAACTTATTGGGTGCCCGACAACATCAAAGAGAAACGGTTCGGAAATTGGCTACGTGAAGCTCGTGATTGGGCTATAAGTCGTAATCGTTATTGGGGCACGCCAATTCCCATTTGGATGTCACCTTCAGGTGATGAAATTGTTTGCATTGGCAGCATTGAAGAACTGGAGAAATTGTCAGGCATTCTCGTTAAAGATTTGCATCGTGAGACTGTCGATAGCATTGAAATTCCGTCACAAACACCAGGAAATCCACCTTTGAGACGAATTTCTGAAGTTTTCGATTGCTGGTTTGAATCAGGCTCGATGCCATATGCACAACAACATTATCCATTCGAGAATCCAAACGAGTTTATGAACAAATTTCCAGCAGACTTCATTGCTGAAGGCATTGATCAGACACGCGGTTGGTTTTATACGCTTCTAGTTATATCGACAGCATTGTTTAACAAGCCACCATTCAAGAACTTGATTGCAAATGGCTTGGTGCTAGCTGCAGATGGCCAAAAGATGTCAAAAAGAAAACAAAACTATCCTGATCCAATGTTACTTGTTGGAAGATATGGAGCAGACGCCATTCGTTTGTATCTCATCAATTCACCAGTTGTTCGTGCTGAAAATCTTCGATTCAAAGAAGAAGGTGTTCGTGACATCATCAAAGACGTTTTCTTACCTTGGTTCAATGCTTATCGCTTTTTGTTCCAAAATATTGAACGATTTGAAAAAGAAGACAAAATTGTTTACAAATATGATGTCAATCAACATCATCGTAATCAATCAAACAATGTTATGGATGTGTGGATTGTAAGCTTCAAAGAATCTCTTCTGGAATTCATTTCGAAAGAGATGAAAGCTTATCGTTTGTATACTGTCGTGCCTCGATTAACAAAGTTTATTGATCAACTTACGAATTGGTATGTGCGGATGAATAGAAAGCGTATTAAGGGCGAAGGAGGCATTGAAGATTGTTATCATGCGTTGAATACACTTTACAGTGTTTTATTGGCGATGGTGAAAATGATGGCACCGTTTACGCCTTTCTTGACTGAATACATGTATCAACGATTGAGAATTCTTGACGAAAGTCTGCAACCTGGAAGTGTTCATTATGAAATGATGCCATCAGCTGACAATAACAAGATCAACGTTCCAATAGAACGAGCTGTCGCTCGAATGCAAGCTGTTGTTGAGCTGGGACGTGTTATGAGAGATCGTCGAACAGTTCCCATCAAATATCCGCTGACTGAAGTTGTTGTCATTCATCAGCAACAAGAATATCTCGACGATATCAATTCATTACAACAATTCATCACAGGTGAATTGAATGTCAGATCGATTGTGTTAAGTCAAGATAGAAAGAAATATGGCGTGACATTACGTGCTGAGCCTGATCATAAATTGCTGGGAATTCGACTTAAAAACGATGCGAAAATTGTTGCACAGAAAATCAAGCAACTGTCAGATTCTGACATTCAAAATCAATTAAAACGTGGGTGGTTTGAAATTGACGCTCATCGTTTGGAATTGAATGAAGTTCGTGTTATTTATCAATTTGGTGGTGACATTTCTGATGCTGTTGATTTTGAGGCTCATAGTGACAACGATGTTTTGGTGTTGCTCAACATGAAACCAAATCAAGAACTCGTTGATGAAGGAACTGCCCGAGAAATCATTAATCGAATTCAAAAGCTCAAGAAAAAAGCGAAATTGATTCCAACAGATCCTGTCATCATCACTTACGAAACATCCAAAGCTGACAGTGATGTTACGAGAGTTGCAATGAGTCATCGGTCGTTTATTGAGGGTGTTGTTAAGAGTAAATTTGTGTTGCATTCAGCTGAAGATGATAAACGAGAGCTCGTTATTGAAGAAACGCAAGAACTCAAGGATGTTACTCTGAAACTTAAAATCACGACATTAAATGAAAAAATTATGCCAAAACTTCCATGGATCAATGTAGTGCTTGCTGATGACGTGCAAATGAGATATGTACGATGTGATACTGCTCGTGTTTGCACTTTAAATCTTGAAGATTTTGGAGGAAATGTCATGACGTTGGAACAACTAAAACAAGAGGTTGAACGTGTCTTTGGCATCGGTCAAACGAAGTGGATGCTCTCAACTTCGCACGAGAAGCTCAATGAACTCAAAGAAGTATCGAGAAGTCTTTCAGGAAAAACAATTTTCATTTTTAGAAATGCGGTCACGAGCATTCCCCAACAATTCTTGTCAGCAATTTCACCTTTCAGTCAATTTGAGAATAAAATTGTCGAGAATCGTCATGTGACTGTTTACTTGGAGAATCCAGCAGTGATGTAATTTGTTTTTTGTCATTGAATAAATTAATTAATTAATAAATATTCTTTACAAAAGACTTCTTTGATTTTTGTATTACAAAATACATTTTATGAATTTTCAAAAAAGTTTATCAAAAACCAAACCCAGCATAACAAAAATTGTAAATAATTAAAATTATCATTAAAGTTTTAATGCATGAAAGTATCGAAATAACTAAAATTAATAATTAAATTGAATTACAACAATAACGTGTTAACAATTGACAGCCAAATACAAAATACTTTCAATCACACAACCACCCTCAATTTAAAACATTTTATCAACAATTTGCTACCAGCACATAAATATCCAAACGTATCGATTCTTAAATATATTGGAAGATTACGGAATGTGTTTCAGTTTAAGACTTGAAAAGTTCTACTTCAATAAATTACGTTTTATCGAGATATTTGTCATGTCAAGTTTTTCGTTGACTTGAAACTTAAATTGTTTTGTTAGTAAAATAAAAAGAAGCAACAACATTTGAGATTCCATTCTTCACATAAGTACACGACAATCGATTCTTGATTTTCATGTTTCATAATTAGCAAGACAAAAAGGAACTTTTCTCGTTATGTCTTAAATGATTACACAAAGGGTGTCAATCGCACTGTCATTTCGGTTAGGATCGAGGGATGGATATTGAAATACAATGGTGGAAGGGGAAATAGAAAGAATAATTAACAAACAAAAAAAACGAGAAAAATCACAAAGAAATCAGTCAATTTAATGCTCATTCAAATAATTACCCGACATTTGATAGACGCCCACGATATAAGCAGGCAGCTTATCAGTTGAAAAGAAGAACGTGAGCAGGAAATTGTGTTTGCCTTTAAACGTCCCATGCGGCCTTTTCATCAATGTGACATGCAACGGAATGAAAAAGGAAGAAAAGGGAAAACTTTTCCATTATCACGACAACAATTTATTGTTCTTGAATGCGTGCCCTTATTACGGCAAATAAATACCCCTCACTACAAATGTTTCTCATCGAATGCGGTGTTTTGTTAGCAAGCACATGCGATTTTCAGCCTCAAAAAGCATAGAAAGGAAAATCTCTCTTTCACCAAATTATGATTTATTGAAGAATGTTAATGAAGTTATGAAATCTTGTCGTTATCTCAAGGTTCTTTCTCAATATACTTACTTACTTATTTACTTACTCACGAACAGTTATCTCATGTTAAATGTTACATTTTTCTGTAACTTATACTTATTTCCTTCATCTTCCTTTTGCTTTCTTAATTGAAAATCTCTTAAGATTGATTGGGTGAGTCGAAATGTGTGCAATATTTTGATATCAACAGTAAAATGCATCAGATATTCAACAACCAATAATAAAAATAAATATAAAGCCTAATGAAATTAAATAAATTTCAATAAATATCAATATGAAAAGTTTAAACAAATGTAAATTGAATTTCCCCTTATCTTCTTTATTTTCGCGCCTACTTACTTGTCATGACCCTTGCTGTTATTTTCTTCTCCTTATTCTTTTTTCCAAGGTTTAACATCTTTCTTTTTTTTCTGTTCTATAAAAAAACGTCATTAAACTTTTAATGAACATTTCCCATTAATATCCATAACAGTTTTCTTCACTTTCTTTCAGATTTTATGGCATAACATTCCATATTACAACAACAGGACGGTCTTCAGGATATAATTTTGACTTTTCTTTTCTTTTTCTTTGTTTTCGCTTCGCTTGGCATTCGCGCATCATTATTTTTATTGCAAAAGTGAATTAACAGAAGGTGTGAAATGGTTGGTTTTATGAAAGTAAGTATGTAAGTAAAACAGAAGAAATGGGAAAAGCTGAAATAAAAGTTTAATGATAATTAAAAGAAGGAGTCCGGTAAGAAAATCAGTGTCTAGGATTAGAATGAATGGCAGTCTGAAACTTGAGGTTTCCCTTGGACAGGAAAAATAATATCAACAATTTTAGATTAGCTAAGTAAGGATTTTAAAGTACCAAATAAATATCTTTCATACAGTAATTTTTTAAGATTTAAAAATCCTTTGTAGGAAAAATGAAATTCTTACAAGCATTCGTCTCAAGAGTTTAACTTCATAGCAACAATTTTATGTGTTAATGTTGAGACTTTAATTTCTCTAGAGATGCTTATTTGTGGAAATAAATATAGATAGAAACATATCCTAAAAAATGTTACCTCGTATTGTGGCTTTTCCTTCTCTCGAGAGCGAAATGAACCATGAATTTTTAATGAAAAAATGTGGAAAAATGAACCACCATACAAATCATGTAGATATGTACAATTGTTGAAAACTATTTTCGTTTTATTCTATATTTCACCTTTTCCATTTTTTTATGAATCAAATCTGATTTTTTTTCCTCTCTCTTCAAGCGGTTTTCCTCGTAACCAAAGGGCCGGATAAGAATTATTAATGTGTTATGAACCGCTTTCTGTGGAAACATTCCGAGTGACTTGGATGAAAGTGAGACAATTTTTTATGTGAACCTCAGAAAAGGGAAGAAAATCCTCAGAAATCCCACAGCTTTGGCCACACGTAAAAAGCATAAGTGTACACCATTTCGGCCTAATTAAAGCAATAAATCACGTCATAAATAAATTCAAATTTCTCTTTATTTTTTTACCGACTTGACGGAAAATGTTTCTCATTACTTTTAAATTATTCGGCGATTTCAGTTTGTCTGTAAAGCGATTAAATTAAAACCCTTAATTAGCCAAAAGGAAATCCTTGGAATCTTCTTAAATGCCCTGCAAAAAAACAAAAAAAAAATTAAAAAAAGCAAAGACGTAATGAAAACATCTGTTGCCACTTTAACCCTCAATCGTGGGTGAAGCATCATTCTAGAAGAAGACAAATTGTGCGGATGAGAGAAGGTCTTTTTTTTGTCTGGAGTGAAAGATGATATCAAATAACTTAATGTCACTTTTCGTTTCGTAATTAAATACTTTTCATTTAGCCTTCTCTGTCAGAAAACAACTTGAGATGAGTGAGTAAGAAAAAATCAGAAAGGGTTGTGAATGGCAGAGCGAATGGCTATGAAAAAGTGTCTTCTGTTAATTGTGTCAGAAAGAATAATGCAAGTAATGTAATTTGAAGGGCTTGTATTAATTGTGGACGATGCCCGTTAACAAACTCATGTTTATAAATAGTTTCCAAACTTAAATTACTTTCCTTACTTCCCATATACATTTCATACTGCAAATTGTAATAAGAATTGTCGTTTTAAATCAGAAAACATTTATTGTTTAATTATCTAATGCATTTTAAAGCTTCTCATACCATTTTCATGATATGTTTGCTAATGTCAAAGGAAATGTATACCGAGTGTGACTGAAATTTCAAAACATCATTTTTTCAAACCAAAATCTTCCTAAAAGGGATTTGAGATCATCTTAAAAAGACCGTCGCAAAGTAGATGAGCTAAGAAAAATGTTTGCCGTCGCTCTTAAAACATCCCTTCAGGATGAAAAATGTCGAAAAAACAATTTTTCCTTTTCTTTTTTTCTTCAAAACATTTTTTTACATCTTTTTATTTCAGGGGTTATCCCGCGGTTTGTTTCTATTTGCTTCAAAGAATTGTTTGTTTATTGTCCTAACTTCTGATAATCTGGGAAAATTGTTAAAGATTGTGAAGAGATTTGTGAAGTTTTTATGGCATGAGAAGTTGTGAAAATGTTTGATGATGTTTTTTGACATTTATGATTGTTGACTCCTTCATATATAAGTAGATATTTACTCGTACTTACATACATTGTAACGTTTGTAAGAAACAATTGAAATAGTCAATTACAACCCTCTATTTATATTGGCTTAAATATTGGCCAGCTCAAAACAGCTTTAATGTAGATAATTTTTATCGATATGTACCACATTTTCTCCCTTAGAGTAAACTTTGCCAGAACTTTAAGAAAAAATTGTTAAGACATATAATCAGAGGGAGAAACGATGCGTTTTAAGAAGCAATAATCTCTTCTTTCTCCTACAGCTCAAGTGAAACCTTTGACTGAACGAACGAAAGTTCCGATGTTTATCAAAAACATAAATAAACTAAAGCATCAGACGTGTTGGGAATCAATAAAATAATTTTTCAATAAATAGTTTTTCTTTCTTGTTCGAGACAAACTTTGATGGTTGTTGTCGGTTTGTTGAAATTCAATTAAGAAGAAAAATCATTGGAGAGTAAGTAGTTTGAAGTCTTTTCACATTGTCAGATGTTAATTGCGTTTTCAATTGTTATGTGTGTTGTGAGTGGAATGTCTGAGAAGTTGTGAAATTATTCAGAAGGATTTATTCATTCATAGTCGCATAGGATTTTCACTCCTTAATAATGAAAGTAGATAGCGCTGAAGGTATTCCAAACATAAACACAATTTAATTACCATTGAACAAAACTTTATTAGATATCTTGTGTGAACCTTGGACATGACATTAAAACTTTAGTTAATTATACATGAAAAATGAGTAGGATTTGACATTAAATTGACAACAATTTAGAAGTAAAAGGCCACAAGTGACTTAATGAAATGTCTAAGAAATTCACAAATCTGTTTTTAACTTCACATTAAAGTTTATTTTATAAACAACGTAATGTGTTTCGTGATTGCTTTTCCATGGAAGAAATCATAAGAACTTCGAAGGCATTGAAACATTTTCCGACTCATAAAATAATTTTAAACTACCAGATTCCAGATTGTGACATTTTTATGAATTATAGAAACCATTATCCTGTTTGTGGTTAATGGCTTGTCACAAATTTTCTATGCAAATTGCAAAGGAAATTTTCTTCAGATCTAACAACGCCTTTAGCTTTAAATTGTTTCAAATTGTTTAAATAATTTGATTAATGGAAACTCTTTAAAGTCATTTGAAGCAAGCTAAAAATTTTCCAAATGAAATAATTTTCAAATTATTTACTCTTCAGTTGGTCGAGTTAAATAAACAAAAATTAATTAATTCTCAACCTATCAAGTGAGTTACATTTCTGCCGGTTCTAAAACAAATATAAATGTGTTTGACAAAATTTTCCAACCTTTCGCATTTCAACATAGCAGAAAAGTTATTTCCCATGAAAAATTGTTCAATCTCTCCCCTTGAAAATTATATTTTGACATGATGTTTCCGAAGCTGAAATGATACAAAATGTAACAAAAAAACGAGCTGATGATGCTAAGGGTGTCGTTGATGGTGAAACAAGCGGAGTAAATGAAATTGATACCGAAATTACCTTCCGGGGTCTTCAATTCTTTTTCATTTGATGTTTTCTTAATGAAATTTTCATTTATCCCTGATGCGGTTTTGAGCTCATTTTTCAAATCAACAGTTCAACAGTTTTCATTGATTCATCAAAAGGCTTTGTTACCTCTTTAACAAAGTTTTACTTTTAATCGATATTTTGAAGGGAAAATAAGTATTTCTTATGTTCTACACTAAATGTATGTAGATGTATACATGGTTATATATATTTCTTAGTACTCTGTGTTCTCTCGTTATAATTCTGTAAGCTGTAAAGAAATTCAATATCGATTTTCACATGCTCGTTCAACACAGAAAAACCTTGAAGGTTTCTTTTTCTCGTATCGTTGTCGTAATACTTTTTTGATAAACTTCAGTGCGCATCAACATGTTGCGCAACATGAATGAAACATAATTTTTGTTGCATGGGGAAATCTCCAACAAATTTCATATTTTCTCTCTTTAAAAACGACTATATGCTTCATGAAATGATATTATGCGACAAAAACTTTAATCTTTATTTACAAACGAAAAATATTGCTTTTTTCGTTATACACATGTGAGCTTTTACAAAGAATTTACTTGGTCAACTTTTATTGGACGAATTTTTTAAGAGAGAAAATTTGTCACCAATATCACCATAAAAATTGTAACCTTCCCTCCCGCTTATTGTTGTGGTGCTTAGTGCTAAAAAAAATCTCCAGAAGCCTGAAATTGTCCTTGCGCAGAGCTATTTGAGGCGTAACTTCCAGGTGGATACTTGTGTATAACTTATATTGTGTCAAGTGGTCACATAAACTTTTTTCCCTGTTTGTGCAACCTATTTTCATATTAATATCAAATATTTACTCCTCTAATTCATTCGATTTGAAAGAAAAGATGCTAAATTGCTTTGAATTTTAAATTTCCCGAAGCTATAAGTAATTTTGTTGCATGCACTCAATTTCTCATATCGTAACATCAGATCTCAATTCATTTACCAAAGTAGTTAAAACTTAGAATGAAATGATTATTAATCATAAAATCATTGGATTTAAGAATTAAATTGAATTTGAAGAAATTTCCACGCATGCTCTTGATTCCTATACATGAATCTCGATAAGTAACAGAAACCAAAATGTTAATCATAATTTTTTAAGTCATCACGATGTTATAATAAAGATTAAAAAAAAACTTCATTAGATAATAATATTTTCCATGTTACTATTATCTAATTCAATAGTATTTCTGTTTTTATGATATTAATAAAAAATATTGCAGCACAGTTAAAAACAATTTTCAATTTATAAAGGAATGTTCTCCAAAGATATATAAATATGTTACTTGTCAGTATTTCGCAGCAGTAACAGTAGCATCATTGAAACAAAAAGTTGCACATGGATATATTTAAAACTTTTATGAATCAGATTTGACTCGAACTGATGTTTCACTTGTAATAACAATAATAAATTTTAGTGACACATTACGGTTTGTTTATTGAAAAAATGTCGGTGTCCCGAAATGCTGATCAGAATCTGATGTGTGTTTGTTTCAGTCAAATGCCGTAATCTGTAATAACAGTAGGAACGTCTTTCATGGAAACGATATGATTTGTTTACAGTATACGCATTTTTCACAGATTTTGAAATATAACTCTTATGCCTCGACTAAAAGTTTTTCACTTTTTTCAGTTCGTTCTACTGAGATTTCCACATTGTCGCGAGTTTTGTTTATGTTTTCTCTTCCCACACGAAAAAAAAAAGTTTATGGCGTCCATGTCAATAGATTTGTTTATTCTGATGATGTGAACTTTTACGAGTTTTTTTATTCTTCGGAAACGTGACGACTGTTTTTTCGGTTTAATTATGATTGAGAACAAGAATAAAAATTCGGAGACTCAGGAAACTGAGCCGTTTCACTTTAATTGGAATTATTATTGAAATATTCTCTTTATGTACATATGATTCATGCTAAAGGTTGATTTTTACCTGCAATCTCGAGAAACCCTTGTAAAAGTGTAATCATTTATTATATCTCAATGTTTGATATTCAAACAGAATTATCCATCTGACTACATCAAAAGTTTTGTGTATTTGAACCTTGAATGTAACTATCTATCTACACACATTTATTGTTTCAAACATGATTTTAATTATCTGGTTTGCATCAATAAATTTAATTAATTTATCTACCTAGTAATTTGTTAACAATGTCATAATACTTATAAAGATAATTATATTCATCTGAATAGTGAATATTTTCATGATCAGAGCTTTTATGTACAAGTTGTGTGACAATAGAATCTATCTAGATGTAAGTATAGAAATTGTTGAATAGCCTCAAAAAAAGGTTTTTATTTTTTTCAACTCATTCTAAAATTGACCCACTGCTTTCATCGCATCCCTTAATTAAAACAAATTTGCATGAATAATAATTTTCTCTATATCTATGAAACCGAGTAAATTTCTCCTTTCTCCTATGATTTTTAATGTTGCTATGTCGACGATTCATTAAAGGAACATTTTCCAATCTGCCATTGTGTGGAAGCGAAACCCAACATAATAAAACGCTGATGAAGAAAAAGGTGAACAAAGTTCTTTTTTAATTATCGCGGAAGGAGAAAGAAAATTATTAAATGGAAAATGGATAATTCCTCGATGAGGAAAAATCTTTTAGGACGCCTTAATTACATTCATCATCAAGGAGAAAGGAAAGGAAAATTAAAGTCAATACCGGTCGAGTAATGTTCTGGCGAGTTGATGAAAGGGAAAGAAAGAACTTTTAGTTGCTGGCATTCGTGAGCGATTGTTTCGATAATCTATGTTGATAAAATTATTGTCAGCTTGGTCGCATTTTGAGCGAATGATAAAGAAGGCGAGGCAGAAACTGATAATGAAAGAATGAAAAGGGAAATACAACAAAGGCTCGTTCTTTCCGTGTTTCTTAGTCGCTTTTGCCTCAAGCGCTTAATGCGGTTATCTCTCGTTCTACCAATTTAACCAGTGCTGCTTTTCAAAAACATTAATTACATTCAATTACCAAATATGTGAAAAGTACACTAAACTGTTGTTCTGCCAAAGAAGAGGAGTAAAGTGAGAACTGTTGCGCGATGGAAAGGAAGTTTTCACTTCTTGATGATGTAATTACAGCCATGTTATCATAAATATTGTAATAACGTTATGATGTTATAAATGAGACGTAATTTCTTTCTTTCTCTCTCTTATTCACTATCTCTCTCTCTCTCCCTTTTTCTCTTTCTATCTCATCTTCTCCACTTTATCGATTATTTATGGATCTTCCGCTTAATTGATTGTTATTGGTTTTTAAAATAAATTTAAACTGCGTTTCGATATTTAATTTATGCAGTGTAAATTATAATCGATTCCCACATGGTTAAGTTTAGTTGAATGATTTGGTTGGCAGCATTCCCATTCAGATTTTAAGTTTCCTCCTTTTCAGTTTTGTCGTCAGTTTTGCTTTGATAAGAAGTTGAATAAAAAAGAAATACAAAAGATTTTTCGTAGAAAGATCAAGTGAAAGTATGAATGAAGATTTAAGCTTAAAGAAGATTGAAAAACGAAGAGAGACTTTGATAAACTCTCTTGGAAAATGGAAAATTACTTCTGATTTTCTCTTGCATTATGCATCAAATAAATTTCTAATTTTAAAAATATTAAATTTTCATTTTTGATCATAAATTATATTAGAACATGATTTCTTAATATGGACATTTCCTTTTATTAAAAATAAAGTGACATAATAATAATTTTATTTAAACTGTAGATATTCAAATTTGCTTCAGTTTTTTTGTATGAAAAGATTGAAATAATCTTGGCGACTGTTGAGAACATCATGCTGTGAAAAATCAATTCACAAGAAAAGATACGGAATATCTACTTTGCCGTCGTTCAATGGCAATAAAGTCTTTTTAAGCATTGCCATATGCGCAATTCACTATATTCACTCATTTTTTGTCACTGCTATATTTTATTTGTGAATAATGAATATGAAGGCATAATAGTCTGAGAGATATATTTATTTGTATAAATTAAAAGGTTACACAGAAAAAAAGCGAACGTCCGAGAGTGAAAAAATCTTCATCGATACATATATTATAACGCATAATAAAAACGCTCATGGATTGAAAAACAATAACGACGAGAACGCGTTCAAAATGTCTTCGCTGAGTGCACTGGAAAAAGATCAATTCCCAGTGTGAAGCATTCGTTAAAGTCGCGTTATTTAAATTGTTTTTAATATCTAGATATCCAAAAAAAGAAAACAAAATAGAGAGAAAAAGGTAACAAAAAGTTTCATTTTAATTTAAAATTTTAAATGTTTCTTCTTTACCTACAACTAAGACTGGAAACGTGTCAGATTTTTTTCTTATTTTTATTTCATCACATAAATTTCTTTCTGGGTTTCTTCCATGCCATTATATATCTGTCGGCAATTTCAATGAAATAATATTGTGATATAAAATCATACAGCGTTTTGCATTATATTTTTATTACTTTATCCAGTTTAATCAATAAATCTCTAGCAGTGTGAGTACATATTTGCATCTGCGAGCAGTTTTAAACATTTTTTTTCTCTTATTCCTCCTCTCCACATTACTGCCAATATAATAAAATGTATTTTAAAAGGCATGTTAAGCACCGAACAATCATTGAAATTGCAATGTGAAAAGCAAGCTAAAGTGCATTCAGGAGAGAAAAAGCACAGAAATAACACATACGATAGATCATTCTGGGTGTCAAGTTAAAGCCCTGTTAATATAAACAAACATCAGAATATGTGAAAAAAACCAAATATGTTGCACTTAATATGTTATTTTTGGACGCTTTAGATTGATACATTTAATCGGTTTTGCTCAATCTGTTAAATTATTTTCAAGTACACGTCCATTCAAATAACGATGACTGAACTTCTCCAAAAATTTTGTATTTCACTGTTGCTATTTACACAAAGTCAAATATGAAAAATATAAAGAAGAGAGAAATCAAATGGAATTTCATATTTTCTGCTATACCATTATGTTCGTGATAGATAAAAAAAAATGAATTGAGTCAAATAATTTGAAAGAAACTTTGAGCAGCAGTGAAATGATGTTCAAGTTTTGTTACAAATAAATATAGAAAGAAATCAAACATTTGCGACACATGTACCGTGTACATGAATGTTGTTATGTTATGTTATAAGAAAACAGTTAAAATAGAAGAGTTATTCATGATTCCCTGCAGGGCTTTTAGATCTATCGAGATAAATATAATTATATAAATATAAAACATCGTGAAATCGTGACGTTTCGGGTGACATTTTAAGGGATTTTTTGAAATGCTTTGACATTTCAAAACCCCTGCTTTCATTTAGCTTGAAGATACAAACAATTTGACTGTTTAACTCTTTTTGAAAAGAAAACATTTACAAAATTGAGAAGTTGAACTATGAAGAAAAAGAAAACAAAAGAAATGGAACAATTTGATATATTGTTTTGCGTCTTTAGTGATTATTGAATCTCTCACACTTTGTCAAAGATTTTTCAGGTTCGCTTGAAGAAAAAGTTTAGTCAGCATGAGATCGGCGGGAGTGAATGAGTTCTGTTGGTAATATATTTAGATATGAGAGCGAGCGGGAAGGTTCAAGCTGACTTTGTTAATTGAAAAGCACAATTTAGAATGTTGTAAGGGAGACACGAGACACGACACTCAAACACACTGTAAGGAAAAATATTAAGTGATGTTAGTGTTTCTCCGAAAATGAACAAAACATCCCGGGGCTAATCGTGCCGTGCTCTGAACAGACTTGAAATTGTTCACTGTCTTCATGATTTCGTTTAACGAAGAAAATAAAAACCTGTCGCTTTTGAGCTTTGTCATCGCTGTTGTTCTTTTATGTTGTTGAATGTCATGTTGAATCATTTAGTAAGCAGTCGAATCAGTGATGCTTATATTCGGATTGGTGATAATTTCCTAAAATATAATTGTAAACGTCGTCGTTTGGGCGAGATTGAACTGATATAAAACATGACTCTTGAATCGAAGAAAGAAATTGCTTCGTAAAGTAAAAAGACTTTAAAGTGTTGAAAGCAATTCCAATAATAAACGAAAACAGTTTTTATGATGGCCAAGACCATTTCAACCAATTTAAATGTTTATGCTCAATCATCATTATGTGGAAAAAGGTAAAAGAAATCATTCTACATTCTACGAGCCTTATGTTCCCAACACCGCCATCCGCGCACTTCTTTTCTCATTCTTCATATCTGGTCTGGTCATGTAATATAGTCAATGATGGAATAGAAGAAAATAAAGAAGTGTTGAAAATCAACCGCAATTTTTCATTAGCCTTTACATGGCAAGAGATCCCATTATGCTACATACAGCACTACAGCAGAAAAATACTTTAATGATAATTGAAGCATATGAGCAGTCATTACAATGTCTCTTGAAACCATTATGGAGACGAGGTTAGATGAAACGTGGAAGGCGGAATTGTTTCATAAAACATAAGACGAGCAATTACTATGGAACTCAAACAAAAACTTTATCCGGATTGTTAGCATCGCAATGGTTGTTGTTATTCATCAATTCTCTAATACTTTAAGTCTTGTTTCTGTATTATAAATAATCAACTATGAAAAGGGTGTAAAATTAAGCTGCCAATGAACTTCGGTAAGACTGAAATATTTATCAGTTTCCTATTTTAGTGTGTAAATATAAACATAAATGTTGATAGATAAGAAAAGAAGATTTACTGTAAATATAAATATGTTGATATGCAAAATACTTGAACTAATTTCAACTGATTTGTGCAACTTTTGGAATTCAATGTTGATTGAGCTTGTTGCAGTTGATTATTGAGAAACCATTATCAGAGATTGAGATTTGTTTGAGATTGATAGATTAACTACCTAAAAACCTAATCCTGTCAGACTGTTTTGTGATCAAAAATCTTCAATCTCAAAAGAGTTACAATTGATCAATCCTAGAATCCTTTAAAATTAAACCTCTGAGCGATAAAATTTTCCTTCTTTTTCCTTTTGAAAAAATCAATCAAAAATTTCTGATTGGCAATATCCCATCATGATTTCACCATTATAGCAGTTGAGTTGAAGAAAAATGTAATCGCACTCAAATCACATCCACATAAGTGCGTATGTATATTAATTTGCGGTAAAATTGTTTTCCATGAGAAGTTTTATGGAAATTTCGCCTTTATGATGCCATAGGAGAAAATGATTTTAGATCTAAAATCTTACCCAAAATGATTTTAACTAGGGTTGAGTGCAGTCAAAGGTATAAAGAACGAAATTTCTGATGATAATATAACCTTAATATTAAGAATATAATGTCAGACTTTGTCTAGGGCGTATAAAGTTCATGGTTATTGTTTTAACCCTTTTTAATGGCTTCAGCATCAAGTTCTTGAGGAAAATCGACCGACGAAGGCTTTGTTTACATAAAATATCATCATTATATCAATTTATGTACAAAAATTTTACAGTCTGCATGAAATTTTAATTTTTCGTACAAAAATGAAACGATGTTAAAAAATATCTCAATGGATGTGGAAGTTTTTAATGAAATTTTCAAGATAAAAATTTGTTTTGAACTTATCCTTTCAGCAGCGATCGGATTCGAGTGATTTCTATTTAATTATTCATCCGAAAGGATATAAGAAAAAAAGCAGAGATGATGAAATGTTTTTGCAGGAGTTTTCAATGTTGTTTAGATTGGCATCATGGCCGTAATCTGTTTTTATAGCTTTCGAAAATATTTTCGTCATCATTAATAAATGAACTTTTTTTCAATTCCAATCAACGTCAAGTTGAGGTTTTTCAATCACTTTAATTGAATTTAAGTCTTACCTTGTCGTTCCTACCAAAAGTTTGATGTTTCATTCCATCGTTGACTATGACGGTTGATGCGGGAGAATAAAAACACATTGCCCGTCGTTCTCAAAATAAATAAATAAGTAAGTGAACAAAAAAAGATAGAAAGAAAGAAAGAAATAAAAGAAAATCTTTCTTAGCATCGTGTCGCGTGTTAGGAAAATAAATCTAGTGTGACAGACGCAACGAGCATTGAAGCTTATCGTATCTACATATTTATTTAATAACCGCTTGAGTGAAACTTCATATTTTTGAAGCACTTTACCGGTTAATCTGGTGATCTGCTTTATGTCATCTGCTTTGTGATTAAAATGTAAAGTATTTTGTTTGTTTCCATCAAAGTGTAATTTTTTTACTTCCCCTTCAAACGCCATAAGCATGCAACCTGAGCACTAAAATTAAATCATCGAGCAAACGTGAAAATAATTGAAAGCACCAGGTGAAACAGGTGACTTACGGAAAGGCAGCAAAAGTTGTTTCTATTATGTGATGAATATTTCATATTTTATCTTTTTATTTCTTTCTTTTTCTTTTTGTTTCTTTAAAATTAAACGAGTTTCTTTTGGGGCTCACATTGCGTGACAATACCGTTTCAAAACTGAAAGGTAACAATCAAATATAAACGACACCTCGAAGCACTAGAGCGAATCAAAAATAAAAAAAATATGACGAATCATTGAGCCACCTGAAGAGTTTCGTTTTCTCTTCATGTTTATATGTACAAGGCTCATCGTACGCGACAAGCAAATGTCCCAATGTTGCGAGCATGGCATCGGCATCGGGCACGGTTGTTGAAATGATATGCTATTTGTCAGCAATTCTCCGTAATTTAGATTGTTTGGATTGACAATAATTGTAGGTAAAGAGCATATTTACAACTCACACTACGATTGGGTGCCTTCCCCTGCGAAATTTCACACTAAATATTTATTATGCCATGAATAAATGTGGAGAAGAGGAAGAAAACGTTTTTTGAGCAAAACATATACAAGCGTTCGTGTCATTTATCCACTCAACAGTGAAAACGTTTGAAATTTCATATTTTCTTTTTATTTTTCAATCATTACATGAGTGATGTTGGGTTGAATCAAGGGTTTAACATACTTACATTTATGTTATAAAGAGACTTCTTTTTTTATTTTTAAGAATTTTTATCTCTCAAGAACTATCACATTACTTTATGACATGACATATGACAAAATTTCACTTTGATGGATTCAATTCACATCTTTGTCGTCTCATGAAATGAAAGTCATTGACTTTAAGTAACTCACAACTTCACAAATAAATACTCACTTCATATTTATTATAAGCAGATATGAAAGGAAGGATAGAAATAGTACAATCCAATCGAATAAATAAATGATAAATTATTTGACCATAATTTGCCAATGTTATAAATGATGACTCTTGGAAAATCGAATTCATATCTCAATTTCATTAAATATTCATTTTTATAACTCAATATCATATGAAATGATAAAAGAAAAGATTTTTCGAACATGTAGAGATGCTTAAAGTCGTTATCTATTCTCATACGACACCTCAGAGGGTTTTTCCGATCATTTATCAAGACACGGGTCAATCATATTTCGTATGTAAGGAAGAATGGAAGAAAATCTTAGAATGTTGAAGAAAGCAGATGAGATTTTTCATTATTCTGGGGGGAGGGAAGGGAAGCAAGACGAAGTCATAAAATTCATTTTATCATTTGGCACTTATAATAATATCAATATTTTATAACACACATGGGGTGAATGCAGAAGAAGAATAATTTATGACAATTTTATTCGGTTTCCTCCCAATTTCATGTATTCTTATTCACTCTCATATTGACCACTTGAAGTTAAATGGGTTTAGATCTGAGAAAATGTGCAATTCATATTATATTTCAGAACACATTTCTACTTTTTTTTAAAAAAATACCAAATTGAAATTCATTGTTGGATGCAGGAAAACATCAAACTTTTCAATTTTTTAAAGCTGATGCGATATAAATAAATAAAAGTTTGTAAAGCGACATCATCTGAGAATTGACTTTAAGCATCGTTCAATAAAAAGAAGGTCCATGTCTAATGATTACTTTAATTCAACGTTAAATATATTCAGGCGAAATCGCCAAAGAAATTATGTAAAAAAGAACAATAAAAATGAAAACTTTTTAAAATAATGTTCATCTTGTTAAATAAAACTCTTTCTCTCTCTTACTCTTTAATGTTTTTGTCGACGAGCAAATTTTAATCAATTAGGGAGCAAAGTAACATATCTTAATAATTTCTCTAGGGAGTCGTCTAAAGAAGAACCCTTTTTGTTTGTAAATCCCTATCGTTTCTTGAAATACTTAACCTTTAAGCAGGTTAACATTTCTTTGCATAAATAAGGCAATTAAATATTTTTTCTGTCTTTCTACGCTGTTGGAGAAATGAAAAAAGTCAACAAAGTATTAAAATGACTCCAGTAAATTAAAAGTTTGGAAGTTAGTTGCTTGTACAATTTGGGATATTTACAGAAGATTAAAATTCATATTTCATTTATTAGCTGAGTTAGGCTCAATTTTAGAAGTGAATAAACTAGAAGGAAGCATCATTCTAAACATTTCATTTCTAGTCAAATCTTCTATTAAGCCGAATATTTGTCCATAAATATTTAACATTTGAATTTATGACTTTCTGAATTGCTACATAATTTATGAAGTTGAGGATAAATATTTTCTCCTGATTTATTGTCAAATGATGAAGTGAAGGCAAGGGTCAGGCTTTATAACATGATATCAATGTAGAATTATTTATTCTATTGTCGCTTCTAATCAGATGTAACACTTGTTACTATCGAAAATAAATTATTGTCTACCGATATTTGATGTCACTCGTGTAAATATTAATATTTATTAGCCCAGCCATAAAAGAATGCTGGAAGGAAAACATCTAGCTACGACGATAACATGAACGTTCTAATGTTCCGATAATTCCTGATAAATTTCATAGAAATATTTTCTTCTTCAAGATAAATCTACTTACATGAAGCATGATTGCAGCACTTAATCAACATTCCCAGTACATCTCTTAATATATTCGGAACTTTCTCTTCATTGCATAAATTCGAAGACTTTACAATTCTTATAAATGGTAGAAAATCCATTATGTTTCATAAATATATCCTTCATGCATAAATCAATTGAAGCATAAACATCTTTTACGCTCCTCATGATGATGATGTCAAATCTAACTTGCAAGTTGAAAGAAAATCCTGAGTGAACAATAAAAGAGGACCAAAAATGTATCTTTATGAAAGAAATGATTTTTAAGTTCTCGTCATCGATATTTCATTTCGTTTCACGTTATCTTCTTCTTGAGAACATCAGACACATTTAAATATATTTTCTTTGTCATACACAACTCTTCATCAACAACGACGGCATCAGCAACAAAAACATGATTATTCTTAATTACATGTTGTGATGACAGAAAGCAAAAAAGGCAGAAAAAATAAATATTAAATACAAAGCAAGAAACTAAAAACTGAATTGGTTTGATGAATTGTTGTTGTGAAGTTGATGGCATAGGGAAAAATAATAAATCAAATGACATTCAAAATTCTTTTGGAATTCTCGTTTTGTTCTTGTTCTCGACTAGTTGTTAATGTTAATGAAAAAAGAACAAGGCAAAAAAGAAAAATTCAGATCACTTCTAAATGTGAGTAGGCAATTTCTAAAAATTTTTATAACGACAAGGAAATTTGTTCTTCGCATCATTAGAATGACTCATGATAAAAAATTAAGTGGAAACATTCTCTTGTTATTTTGGAGCTTTGATGTAAAGAGAATCTTGTTAAGATGTTGCAACATTTAACAGAATAGTATTCATGACAACTTGCGAAAAGGTTTTTGCTCTCTTACCATCGTCACTTTATGAAACGACACGCCATCAATAGTGAACAAAGCAATCACCTGAAATCAAATTATTTTTTCATTTAAATTTAGTCTCATTGAAGTCATTTTAATCCTTCAAATTCTTTCTTCAAATAATCTCATCATTTGATGAATGATGTTGCATTTTAAATGAAAATGAATAAAAATTCTTAACTTTCTTTCAAAAGATATTTAATAAATACCTGCGACAAAAAAAAAGAGAGACTCACTGTACAGCTTTCATCAGTTATTAAAATTTCAAGGCTTAAGTTACACAAAATGTTTTGTTAACGATTTTCAATAAGAAATCAGTTTATTTTTAATGACATTTTGAGATTTATATAAACACAAACATGACACGTTGTTCTTCTCGGGACAATTAAAAAAATGTTTTATTGAATTCACTGGAATCATTGCACGGTTGTTAATTGAACATTAAATGGTTTAAAAGTATGTATGCACTGCCTATGCAGATATGAACATATAAAATGCTTACAACATTAATTATGAAATTGTACAATTGCATCTGAAAGTTACTTAATTTAATGTTTTGCGTTTGATAAGTCAGATGAATTGTTGTTAAACTCTTCCATGAATACTTATGATGAAGCTCAGGTTGAGATTTTTCCTGATCACGAACTCTAAACACTAAATTAAGGAATACCTACAAATTAATCAGGGTAAGGAATAAAAACATATATTCTAGTTAGACTCAAAGCTTAAACAAGAATTATATCGATGAAGAATTCACTTCCATTGAAAGGCAACCGGGATGAAATTTCTCTTAAAGACTTCACTTGCACGATTTTCGTATCTATTTAATTTTCTTGCTGCCATATGCTTCCAACGAAAGAGATTACGAAACGATGGATTTTTCTCTTCATGATCTCGGCTTAGCAATTTCTTAATGTCAAATGTGAAAAGAAAATTGTAATCTCAGTGTCATAGCAGCTTGAGTAATTTTTTCTTTCTTCATTCCTTCTGCATTTTGTCTTTTCGCAAAATGTTATCTCGTCTAATGTCGTCCACTATAAACGTTCTAATGATGACATGGGAAAATGTTTGCTGTTAATCTCATGGCTTTCTTTCACCTTCTTACAATTCATCAACCAAGATAATTGCACAATCGTGATACCGCTCCTTCTTCTTTGCTAATTTCATTCTTATGGCTGTGTATTAACGACACATCTCTGTTCAAGAGAACAGAAATGAAATATGCGATTATGGAGAAGACGTTGTAAGCAAGCAACTGCTGAAGCATTGCATTGCATTGCAGATGAATGAAATGAGAATGTGGCTGAGAAAAGAAAAGACTGGAGAATTATTAAATTGCATCATATATGCTACCAAATGATGTATATTGGGTAGAATTGAACTTAATGTAATTCCCACGATTCTTCAAGGTTCAAAACTTCAGAAGCACTGTCGTCGTCACAATGTTCTTTCGAATTCGTAGAATTCATTTCGTTTTCGCATAAAGTTATGTTCTTCTATGTAATTTGGAGTAAATCACGATCTGGTGATTTGATGAAAATCAATTTAATTGATGAATGTAAAATATGCGTTATCAAATCAATCAACATGTTGATATTGAAGTCGATGGGAAAAGCAACGTCAATTAATTTGCATTCATTTTGCGTACTAAGAAGAACTTCAGATTTTATGATGAAAATAAAGAAATTCCATGGAAAGAACGAACGTAATGTAATGGAAACATTTAATTATTTATTCATCAAAATGTCAAACCTTGAAACCTTATGGAAACCAGATCCCTTAACTCTCTTAATGACAAATAGATTAAGCAGTCAAAAGGTTCACAAGATTTCACCACTCGTTTGATGTCACATTTGTTTTATGTCAAATGATACCGCAAACATAATTCATGACAGAGAACAAACAGCATGCGTTAAAAAAATCACTTTGTGACAAATCACTTCTCAACTCTCGTCGTTCGTTCTCAATTACCTATCTATTTATAAACATAAATGAGCTAGCTCAACACTTTATAAAACTTTTGAAAACGCTTTGTGAGACAATCGATTAAGTTTTTTCTCTTTTAAAAAAGTAAAACAACATAAATATATGATTTGAAGTCGTTTCTGACGAATAGCAAATCGGTTTTTAATATTTTTAAAATAAAACAAAATTTATTATCATCGTCAGTTTTTAAAATTCACTCATAAATATGTTTGACGAAAGCTTAAATAGCCAATTTCAAATTCGTCAAAATGTAGACGAACAATTGAAACAAATTAATTGCTGAAAGTATTCAACAAAGACCACGAGTAAGGCTTTCATCAATAAGCAGAAGCAAAAGAGCTTAAAACTTTTCAATTTTGACGCTTCAAGAGTTATAATGAATGCTTTGGGAATAAAGCACTGACCAACTATTGTTTGCTTACGTACATGTGAAAGCCTAAAAGAATTATGATCCTACCGAAGGTCATAAACTCTCCTAAAGTAGTCAATATCAAAATTTTTATTTGCCTCACCTCAACTCAACGAAGTAAGTTTCTTTCTAATGACTTACTTATTCAAATAATTTTTATTCTCAAAAATCATCTATCAATATGTCTTTTGACATCAAAAGAAAGGAAAAAAAAGATCTTTGAGCGGCATCACGGCATTTGATCAATCCTATCAAAATGAGAATTCTAAACCTCTTTTCCCCTCTTCATGAATGTAAGAATTATTTGTGGCTAATGGAAGCATAATTATTTCAGATGCCATCAAGTGATCGTTAATGTTAAACTACATTTCTAACTTTGTGATTTGTTTAACTGTGTGTGAGGAAGAAAGAGTGAGAGAAAAAAAGCAATTAATCAAAATTATTTGTCGTTTTGTTGATACTTTCATTGATGATGATTTTTTGTTTATGATTTACTTCTCCTTTTTCGTCCGTAAGATAGCGCGAGATTGTTGTTTGAATGCCTTTGGGAGCACATGTAGCGCGTTTCTTGCTCCCATTCTACGCCAAAAACTTTTGTTGTGGCAAGCCATTTATCATCTAGCAAGTCGTTTTAAATTTACATTCCGCATTCAATTGAATATGAAAAAAAAGTAGCTTCACAAGCAAATAATGTTTTGACTCTGGTAAAGAAGAAGCTTCCGACTTTGAATGAAACTCGTGCAATTGAAACCATCAACTTGAGTGGATACAAATAAGTAACAGCGATGGCCATTTCGATGTGAATAATTTCCATATAGCCCTTTGTTGATGTTTGATTTTGCATTTTCATGGCATTTTGAGTTTAATCAGATGAAAAGGGTCGAAAAAATAAAATTCGCTTTCAAATGAAGAAAGCGGAGGAAAAAACTAATTCGCTGAAAGACTCAAAGGTTATCGGAAAGGTTTTTCTTTTCGGATTCATTTTATAAAGTGTCCGAATGGATTTGCATAATGCAACTTGATATTTTCTGATCCCTTTTGGAAGATTCATGAAAATACGATGATAATCAATAACAGTAGTTGAAACATAAAGGAAGCGTTAAGAGCTCGATTTGGGTCGGTATTGATGTGAAAGGTCGACTGACAAATGTGACTGAAAACATCTCCTATTTTTTCCTTTTACTTGATTGTTTTGCAAGAAAGGATTACTTTAGGTACCCTTCCTTGTGATGACAGAAATCTTGTTATGATCAAAAAAAGTTGCATGGTTTTGATTGTATGAATTTTGTGTGTGATAAAATAAGAAAACAAATATTATCGATGATTTCTTATTTTTTCTTTTATTCGATGAATAAATATAATTATTCAAGAGAACATCTACATTTATGTATGTATATTAAAGTAACTTCCGCATAATAATCATATTACTAAGTAACTTTATAATTAAAGTATACACAAGATGTTACTGAATAATTATGTAAGAATTTTTGTGACACGATGAGAAAAGTTCTCTTGCAAGTTGTCTGTTCTGAGAAAAGTCTCATTTATTTGTACTTCACCTTTTCACCTTCTCACAGTTAGATTAAACTCTGTCATAACAAACATTTATACATGAACATAGTTTTCATACTTCGCCCTATTTTATTTCTTTCTTTTCTTTTTTCACTTTTTTCTCATGAATATAGTGCGAAAGTTAGTAATAATATTTAAGAAAAAAATTGATAAGCTTTATATCATTAATTTATTATCAGAAGATCCAATTATTTCATCGACGCTAAACCCTAGTTTACACTCTGAGACAGTTTTCGACGCGGGAACCCTACTTCCTACACAGAATAATCTATGATCTTATTAAATTCAAATCAGTTCTTTCCTTGAAAGTGATGAAAAGTAAAAACATCATTTAAGACAAGGGATAGATATCCTAACAATTAAAAAATTAAAAAAATACCGAAATAAATAAATATTCATATCTTTTCTTATGCTTTCTTTGTTTAATTTTTTTAATTTATGTATGCAATTCTTATTTTTCTGAATTTCAAATCATTTTTGTATTATTTTTGGAGTTATTGATTTTCTTCTCAAGACTGGAGTATTAAACTATATCAAATAAAATATCAAACCATTTTAAGCGTTTGAGATATTTTTACTCCAAAAACCAGATCATTTTCATTTATTACAATGCGTCATTCCATTTCCAAACTCGTTTTTTTTGTTTATACAATGATGAGCAATTAAATTTTTCACTAAGTTTGTGTACATCGGTGCGAAGAATAAAAGTGATCAATTTTAAAGAGTATTCTCTCTTTAAAGGGGAAATTATTTGTTGATTGATATTTTACGTATGTGAATATTTTCGAAAATTTTTGGAGTGTAAACAAAGCGCCTACCCCATAAATCTGATCAATGATTCAATCAGGCAACATACAAAGTATCTCATAAATTTTTCATCGAAAGAGATTTTAGCACTACAAGCACATTGGAATCACCTCAAGAATGATTTCATGTTATGTCTACGTGTGTACTTTTTGCGTCATTAAAACATATAACGTCTTTTTTACTTACTTGGCATGTATATATTAACTTAGATATCTGCACCGAGCGATTTACGAAAAACTAAAATGATGATAGATTAAGAACTTTTTGAAAACTTTTATTTTCTTTCAACGAATTGATCATAAATTAGAACATTGATTACACCTTGAACAAAACCATCTACAAAGTTTCATGATTCTTTTTTCTGACACGAAAACGAAAAACAGAAAAAACTTAATCAAGAGCTTTTCGATGTGACCCTTCTCTCTTTCTCTTTTCCTCTTCTTATTTTCTCTCTCTCTCTCTCTCTATGTATATTTAACTTCTTTATTTCCTTGCGTATTAACTCATTACAAATATTCCATTTTTCTCTGATCAAATTCACAATACAATGATGAATTAAATTACAATTAAGATAAACGTCACAGAGAAAATAAAAACACATTAATTTATTTCTCTAAGGTTTTAATTCGAGGGACTGATAAGGTATATAATATTATATGTGTTTGCATGATCAAAACGTATTCAATTATTATAAGAAGATAATCTTTTGATGGTTGAATCAATTAAAAAAGAAATATAATTGCTTCGATGCCCTTTGTAGTGGAATAAATTATTGTTTGTATTTATTGAAAAAATTAAGCTTGAAACAACAATCAGCGGAGATAAGAAAATTTTTATTAGAAAATTATTGATGTTTAATTGTTAGAGCGTAGTAGTAGTTAAAGCAAGTTTCGAATTTTTAAATTTTGTATCAATTGCAAGGAAGTTATTAATGATGTTTAAGAAGTTCAATGAAAATAATTCTATTTTTTCATACGACGTGATAAAGAGCATTCCAGATATCTAGTCTTGAAGAAAAATAAAAAAAGATGTTTCGTGGAAAACGCTTGCGCAAATAAAACTGTGTTAGACAATGCTCGTGAAAATCTTAATTTTTTTCATCTTTTTTTATTTTAAAAGGAAATTCAAAGTAGCATCTTTAAAATAATTTTGAGTTTTCTTTCTGTCGCAAATTAAAAATAGAAAAAAAAAAATTGAGGGCGTATTCGAGTCACAAGATTTCCCCTGATTTTATTTTTACTATTTCAACTGTGCTCGGATGAATTTTACTTCTTGGTCATTTTACTGTGAACAAAATTTGTCTCACGCCGCTGATGAAAATAATTCTGAATGTGTATATGAAAACCCAGCTCCAAGGCTAAACGTCGCAAGAGTGTGCTCTCAAATGTTTGCTTGGAAAACGCCCTACATGCGCAACGTGATTCAAGCTACATGACGTAAAGGACATATTTATTGGTGACAATTCTTTTTTCTCTCGCATACCATGTCTCGAATCGTTCTTTGTCGTTTGTCGTTCAACCAATCGCTGATTACTATCGTATTTTCTCGCACGAAAAAGATTTAGTTTAAATTCCATGGTTACTTTGATCATTTTTCAGTAATAAGAACCTGAAAACGATTGTTCAATGTCTATGTCACATCATTTTTATAATACATTTTTCAATATTTTTTCATCTTAAATATTTATATATTTTTAATAGAGCAAGTGGATAGTATTAAACATGCACACACACTATGATAAAAATGAATGAGAGAAAATAATTTCATCGAATTTTAAAAAAAACGTTGAAGAGAGTATGTTGCTCTGATGTTGTGCTCATGAAATAAAGACAGATATTTAGTTGCGCAACATAGAGAAAACAAAATTTTACAATTCGAGGCAATGTTAATTTTGTTTATTTACGATTATTGAATCCTTTAATATTTTGAGAGAACGTCCTTGTAATTTTGATATGTATAATTTAAAACTAGAGCAAGTTATTGTGTATATATTTAGTAGACATAAAATATATGTATATGCTCAAGGCAGACGTATTATTTCTTATGACTTTTTTTTTCATTTAGCTACGAAGACGAGAACTCTTTTTCAAACACATATATAAGCGAACAATGGTGCTTCCGAGGTTTTGAATTCATGGAATAGTTTATTTTCTTTTTACGAAAATATACAAGCTACTTATGTAAATTGAAAATGATGAGAAAGATATTGTTTAGGATATCTAAATGAAAGATAACAGAATAAAGTTTAAAATTGGTGTTAAATTTAAACCTTAAAGTTTCCTAAGAACTTAAAATTAATTCCAAATTTTAGAAATTCAGAGTTCAATGATTTCATCGTCTTAGGATGAAATTTAATTGTTAATTTTAGAATGAGAGAAAAAACATAAATTAGTACAACTGATGAACCAAACGATGATGCAAGTTTATTTCCAAAATAGCAGATGAAATATTTTCTGTCCGATATCTAAGTTTATAAGAAAATCAGACTTTCTTTCTCGCTCATGTTAATATTCTGTTTCTACTCAGAACTTTTTTATGAACCTAAGATCCAATGCATCGAATTATTTAGATTTTTTTACAAGTTTAAAAAAGTTCCTCGGGACCATTCGAAATTTCATTTATTCTAAAAAAATCTAAGTTCAAAATCAAACAAAACATTTGATCAAACACATCATAATTCAATCTTTTAAGGTAATGCAACTAGTTAGGATTAAAAACATATATATATTGACTTAAATAGACATCAATTCCTAACTAACATATTATTAACTATAAAAATCACACTTCCAAATCGATAGCGTTTGAAATATTGAGCTTTTTTTTAAGTCACTCTTCTAAATTGAATTATAATTAAAGTGTATTTAAAACATCCAAAGACAGGAAATTCTTGTTATCCGCATTGCGCAGTGGTTCATAGATCAACTGAACGATTCGAAACATTTTAATGATGGTGATTAATGAGCCATATGGCAAAAATAAAAAAAATAATAATTCGTCATCAATTAACGTCAAACGGTTTGTGAATTATTGAGCAAATTGGATTTTTAATAGAAAATCGAATCGATGCTCAAAAATGGTGATTGTCGACTTATGTTTGATGAGCAATGTGAATTCAAAATGAACTTTTTGGATCTGGTATCGTTCAAATATCGGCTCGATACTAAATTATTTTCTTGATTTTGATTTTTGACATACGAAACTCTCTTGAATTAAAATTTTCAATAAAGATAAGTCATCAGAACTGGTCTACATCATTATTATGTTTCTTCGAGAGAAAATTGTTTATTAAAGTATACAAGAAGTTGAAAGTCGTATTTCTAAAAATATAATAAGTGGTTAAAGAAGCCATATGGCTTTATGAAAAAGTTTCACAAAGGTGATTTCGTCTTCTGCCGGATTTAATACACAGTGTGGCATTTTATAAAATCTGTAAGATTAACAAAAGAATTGTTATTGTCACTTATGAATTATGTTGAGAAAACAATTTTGTGTTATGAGTGCTGAACAAGAAGCCTTCTTATCAGGTCAATGAGTAACTTTTAACTTTGATAATCTGTCAATAGGAAAATTCCTTCGACATTTTAGTTGAATAATTAAATTTTCAATTAATCGTAAAGATACTCAACAAGGAAATAATTGAAAATGTCACGAAAGTTGTTACATATAAAGTATCTAATAAATTTAAAAACATTTCACATGAAACTGATATGATTATTTCTTCAACGTATGCTGAAGTACTTAAAGGCCAATATGTCAATTTAAAATTCAATTCTTGACGATGTCTTTCACAAGAAAATGTTTAATGAAGAAAATTTTCAATTTAGCTTTTTTTTTTGTCCTTTTTGTTGACTGCTACAACCATCGATGTTATTTTTGATTGAAATGCTATCATTACCTCATGAAATCATGAGTACAATTGGAAGAAGGGAAATAAAATTGTTCATTTCCAATTCCCATAAACGCCTCACGAAACGCACACAAAGTGGATTGGAAAAATGTCAAAATGATATATCAAATAAAACAGCAACATCGTGTATGGAAAAAGACGAATTTTTGCGATTACAAAAGAGAGATTCGGTCTCCGAAACTAAAATAAATAAATAAAATAAAAAAGAGAAAAGAAACAAGAACGTGAAATTATAGAAATTATCAAATTGACAGACGGTTGAAGGCTTGCGTGATATTATTTTTATACTTGTGCTGCGATGAGCCAGAACCGATATAAATTAAATAAAATTACTATTCTGTGAACACATTTATTGGACGAAATCGATTATCATGTGGTGACGACGACAATCCGACAGTAAAAATATTTTTCTAAAGTTAAAGAGCGTGCTTTTATTTCGTCTGTTGGATGATTTCTGTGCTGATGGTACAGCATAACGGCTTTCAATTTTCTCTCTTTCTCGCACCATTTCTTGAGATGACATTAAAAAAAGTCCAAGCTCGTTAACCGATCATTCACGAAATGTCTACGTTGACAGATGAAATTTTATGTCGTTTCTTCCCATTAATCACTATCACTTCATCGCTTGCTGCTTGATGAGTGCCTACATTCACATTCGACATTTTTCTCCTCGTTTTACTCCCATCTCAATATTGACCTAATTAAATTTTTGAAATTTATGTGTCAGCTAAGAGTTGCTTGCAATAAAATAATAACAACAGCCAAGAAATATTTCATTGAAATCACTTTTATGTGATTGGAAATGTTACAAATTTAATTTAGGTTTATAAGTTAAAGACGTAAGTAGCATCTTTGATATTTTTTTTAATTTTGTTCTCATTTTCATCAGTTATTCGATTTTGATGAATATCAACGAATTTGTCAAGTTTGAAAAGGTTTCACTACATAATGTAGATAGATTCATGTTCATCTCATTTATTTAAAGTGCACTAAATATCGTTTCAGTACGATTGTAAATTATAATAAAAAATGTAATTCTCATCGATATTTTAGAAAAAGTTGCATTTATTATTGGCATTCGATTTTAGTCTGCCTTTTGCTACTATAACCGCGAAACTTGTGATAAGTTAAAGGTTAATTTACCGGCAAATTGATTTTCTCTCTCGCATGAAACAACTACTCAAACCAAAAACCACTTATTGTTTTGGTTTCTTTTAAAGGTATGACGTAATAAATTTTGCAGTATAAAACCGGTTAATTATTACACTAACATCCTCATCTTGAATGCGCCTAGTTAAGTCGGTTGATTTATTGTCTCTAGTTCGGAAAGCATTTCATCACTAAAGACGCGCTTTCCGATTTAAAAATTAAGAATTGATGAAAGAAAAGTTGTGCGCCTATTAGAGAATCCAACAATTTTTATAAATATATTATAATTAATAGTTTCTTTTGTGTCGTTACAAGGTCAGTTTATTTGATAGCTACTTCCAGGTTGTCCACTGAATTTTACTAGATTTCATCTAAAGTTTGGAGCGTTTTGTTGTTGAGATATCATGTTGTTTCATCCACACGATGAGTCTTGAAAAATAGCCAGAATTAAACAAGATATGAATGCATTGTAACAAAGAAAATCAACGTAAACGTTTAAGTGAACACTTAGCTGCAATATTATCATCATGCAATATGCAACATATAACGTCGTATATAAACAACAGAATTGTGTTTTAAACTGATTTCCTTTGACTCGAAAAAGTTGTTAAGGTGATATTAACCCGTCAAGATCAGGTCGTTTTCAAAAAAGGATGATTTGGAATTTTAATTCATTTTAAAAGAATTGTTCTCAGGCCCTCTGCTAATGCAGTGACCGATCACTTATTCTGACAAAAATATCGAATAGAATTTACTTATTAATCACTTCTTGTTAAATTCTAAATTTATTTTTATAAACTTTTAAAATTGAGAATAAAATTATGCTCAAAATTTTTCATACCATGAACGGACCGGAGTAAAACTTTAAATTCTTTTGCATGCCGGGAAACATAAACGATGTACCATGTAGACGTAAGGCTATTAATATGACATTTTTATTTAAGATTCTCAAAGTTTTAAAAACACAAAAACAAAAAAACGCCCTTTTGTCTGGGTTCATTTTTTCAAACGAAAAGATATGCGAACTTATGTACGAATCAAGTAAGTGATTCAAAATGAGTTATTTATAGTCTGCAAAACTTTCCTAAGAAGAGATAAATTTAAAGGGTTGCACTCAAAGATTCTTCCTTGAAACTAATTACTTAAAGGCAAGTTGAAGGAGACCCTTGCAAAACTTATACAGCACAGCGTTCAAATTGTTGCTAGCTCATGATTTCATCGTGTATCTGGATTTGAATTCGTTAAAAAAGGTCTCACGGAGGAAGTAATTCCCCGCCCAGAGATTCAAAATGTGATGTTGAGCCATTTGGAAAACTTACGAGAAATTTGTGCATCTTTATGCATCATCATTCCTGTTATTAATTAATTTTTTTATCAGGTGATACATTGCGTATTATCTTCGTCATATTTTGTTTTCTTTCATTTCTCTTTATGTCCGTTCATACGAAGTTTTCCTTTCAATGTTAAATCTATCCATTGAAATCTACCACTGTGCCTTCTTAAGTTCTTCATTTCTTAAATTGTTCAATATAAATAAAAATTCCAAACACAAATATTATTATTCGATCCTGAAAATTGATCCTCTATTTATCCATCAGTTAGATTATTAGAAATCGGATGAGAGAAGAAGCGTAAAAGCATTTTTAAGATCATCAATTCACATTGTGTCATATTTACGGTTGAGTTGAATAGTTTTTTCGATTTTCAATGATTGAAGTGCAGTTTTTTTTTCCAATTGCATCAGCAATAACAACTGACAAGGTTTTTTATGTCCTTTCCAAAAACTCCGCCTTTTGTCAGATCTTTTAGGGAGAGAGGGACACAAAAGAGACCCTGAGGATTAAGGATGTCTTTAAAAACATCATTTTTTGTAATTCGAGATCTGTCTATTGTCGTTATTCATCCTGCCATGAAATTACTATCCTGCAAAAAAACTAAAATAAATATCAAAGACCGACATCTTCGAAATCCTGAAAGTATCAACTTTGATTTTGAACAAACTGTCAACGAGATTGTCAACCATTTCTGTAAAAATGTCGCATCAGGAAAGCAACCAATAGTAGTTGAAAGTTTCATCCTAGTTTTGAAACTAAAGCTGTATATAAAATTTATTTATGAGACTCATTCTGAAGCCATCTGTTTTAATGACAGATGTTATTGACATCATCTTTTTGGTTTTATAGAAAGCGGGAAGGAATTAATATTGTAAAGCGAACGATCATCGGCCATCAACGTTTGTAGATAGGTATCGTCGATCATGAATTATTAGCGTTCACTTATAATGTTCGTAATTTAACCATCAGACGACCATTTGTTATCGTCGTAGGATCAGTCACAGGGTTTAAAATAATAGGAGAAAATTTGTAAAATTAGAACTTTTGTGATGTGTCGTTTGTCTTTGGGTTTGAAAAAGTTTTCATTATGAAGTGAAATACCCCACTCAATAAATAATATTAATCTGAATTATGGCTATTAAGAGACATTAAAACTTTAATTATAGTTTAAACAGAAATTTTCTGGAACATCGAAAATAAAGGTAGACGAAAGAGAATAACAGATGATGATGATTCAAACATATTTCATCGTCGTAGCTAATAAATGTAAAAAAATTATTGAAATGTATTTAATTACCTACTCAAAACATTAATATGAAGTTTAAAATGTTGACTCGTGGATTTGCAAACTTTTTCAGACAATCAATTTTTGACTTTGAAAGTTAAAATATTTGTAATTGACATGCAACTGGTAACGAAATCTCATCATCAATTATTAATTGATTGTATTGTGCATCTAAATGTGTAAATTTAACTTGAGTTAATGTTAATTTGCCGCCATGGAGATTTTTATTCTGCTGAATAATTATCAAAGTAAATATTTGTATTTCTTAAATTTTACTCAGTTTTATGTGTCGAAAACAATTGTGGGAGATTTTCAACTTCCCTGCCATGCCAATACTGATTTTAATTAATGTCTTAATAATAGTCGACATCCAATCGAACCTAACACAATTACCGAATGATAAATATATGAAATATAAATTCTAATTGAATCCAGATCTTCCTACATGCTTTCATGTATAATTTCTCTTGCTAGAGTGCTTCAAAAGCTGAAATTTATTGCTCGAATTAAAATTGATAAAGGAAATAAATTTTCCATTTAGTGATTTTTTTTTGTTTGTTCTAAATTTAGTCTAGTCTTATGAAGAAAAGTTAGAGAGAGAGCTAAACTATTGACATATGCACATATTTATAATGTAATCGAAACTATCCGAAACTAATTCATGGAATAAATTGTAGAAATGCTTCTCGTGCTTACCTTTTTCATGTTTTGATTACGATTTTAAGAACAAAGTTAAACATAAATAAATCTTTAACCGTAATTCTTATGCAATATGTATGTAGATGTACAATAAACAGCAACGTTTTTCTCAATTCCATGAGCCGTAACCGAAATCAACTTTAATCGAATTTAGTTGGATGTGTAATTTTGGATACTGGATCGTGGTTTATGCTTCGGTTTCTGCATTTTCTCTGCTCGACCTCTTCGAAGAAAAAGTCCACGAAACGAAGAATTATTCTTCGTTCTGAATGGTTCTCTTGGTAGATTCATTTGAACACCAAACAAGCTACTGGACTTGGCGGCAATAACATAAATGTTTGTGTATCAAATCAAACTACCTACAGCAACATCGCTGTGATGTCTAATGTTCTGTTTGTTTTTGTGACTGTCTCTATGTGTTTTCTTTACTCTTGTCTCGCAGCGACTGTTTCTTTGTCGTTAAAAATAAATTCTCTAGACATACTAATAGAAGAATAAACATCTCAACTCCCGAAGCATAATTAGCAGTTGAGTTTGATCAAGGATTTTACATTGTTGATTCAGGAATAAATAAATGAGGGTAACAGAGTTTTTCAACCAACATTTGCTTACGTTTCTAATTAAAAAGTTTTCTTTGTTCAAGGAATTTTCTATACCGATTGAGTGCCACTTAACGTTTGAATCCCATTTTGAATCTTTCACAAGATTTTTGATTTATTTGATGAATTATAAATCACTCAAAGACTTCATTTTCAAAACGACAAATATATTTGGGAAACAACAATTTACCATTCACCTTCTCTCGTTCACAAGTCTCATTGTAATCTTTGCTTTTTCAATCAAATCAATGTTATATTTTAATCGAGGTTGACCTTTTTCTCAGTTACTCTTTTTTCTCCATCCTTTTGTCCACCGAAAGAATAATGCAATTGAAAGAGTGGGATGGCTTGCATGAAATATTTTAGCGCAAAACATTCTTGCAGATTCGACCAACACAGCACAATACAATACGCTATGAAACATAATGGGTCTTTTTGATCATATTTTGACTTTAATCTTTCTTCTTTTCTTTCGCTGCACATATTCTTATGGTATGCGCGAATATGACCAGGCAAAGGCGATCATTATTGTCGGTTTTCGGATACACATTCGGTGGAGCTCATACATATAATAAGACTGTTTATTAAAGAATAAGAAAAAGAGAATAAAAAAAATCAGATTATCCAAAGCTTGAGGCTCGAGCATTGACGCAAGGTTTTTGTTATCATTTTATGTATCAAGCAGTTACAAACTTAATGTCATTACGATCAAAAGCATCTTATTTTTATGATTTTAGAAGAAAACGTTCATTCAACATTAAATTAGTTATCATTATTTCATATAATAATTCAACTTTAAATGATATTGGCTAGAACATGTTACAAAGATTGCTTTTGAAGTTAAATTTGTGCATTTATCTAAATGAAAAAAAGGAAAAGAAAAGAAGTATCGCATTACAAATTGAAGAACCTAAAAATCAAGCTAGCTTGAGTGGATTTGCTGTCTCCTCTTTCTATCGTGATTTCCGAGTATCTTGCAATATAAAAATGAAATTTTATTGTTTTAGTCTAGGCAGATTTTGTTGTATTGTTTTTCACGCCGATGTGAATTTCTCCCTTAACAATATTATAACGTTGGTAGTCATTTTCATCACCGCAAGCAATGAACAAGAGAAAAATTGATGTCAGTGCTTAAGAAGATGAACGACAAAAGCATAAAAATGAACTTTTGAAAGGTGGTAGATCAAAAAAAAAAGAAAAATGCTGAAAAAGAACGGATAGCAATAAAGCAATTTAATGTGATGTGTTCAACAGCAATTATTTGTGATGATTTCTCCCCTCAGAGTTCATTGTTTCTGTCGATGTGCATTTGACATGGAACCTTTTTTTAAATGAAATGATAAAGAGAAAGTGGTCCCTAACAGAATCTGAACAATTGTTTATCGACAATATTACACTTGTTGCAGGACAATCATTGGTGTCATGGAAATAATGAGAAAATAATAAAAAAAAAGATTAAAACACTGAAAAAAGAATAATTTAGGATACAACAAAAAGTTTTTTGATGCGCATCAACATGAAATCTTTACTAGGAAAATTTTTTTTATTGTCACGATAATTGTTTTAACTTGCCGAAGAAGATTCTAAATTATTCCAATTCGCATCATTTTTTCTCAGTGTAATGAAGCAATATGAGCAATCACCTTTCATACATCATTTTTATTGAATATCTACAGCAAGCGTGGAAATTTTCGCAATTTCGAACTTGACTTCAAGGTCAACATACAAAATTTTCAAGGGAAATCAACAGAAAACCACAAAGGAGACACTGTTTCCTTTTCAGTTACCAAATGTTCAATATCACAATTTAAAAATTAAACTCATTATTTTGACGATTCGAAGGCAGCTCATTTTTAATGTAATGCTTTTTTAAAAAAAATTCTTCGAAAGAGGACGTGAAATGAAAAGAGCAATATATGATTTGTGTTCTTTGCGGTTTTGTCTTGGCCATAATTCTTGTTGATCGCTGCCGAAAGTATATTATTATGTGTCATTTTCAAAAATTGAAAACTTCTTTGGTGACTTATGGCTTGTTATCAGAAAACATGATTATGGTTTTCGTTTCTTCTTGAATCATCTTCAAAAAGGCATTCATTTCAAATTACCAGAACAGATTTTGTTTAGAATTGATTGCGTATTTCGCTCAATGAATAAAAAAATGATTTGCTTTCATTTTATGTTCGCGTTAGCTGTTGTAAAAAGTTGAAAGAAAAATTGCGATAACTAACAAAAACAACCCAAAAATTATTTCACGAACAAAGCAAAGCAACTAAACGTCAAAGGTCATTATTAAAAATGGCAGATAAAACAAAAATTAAATCCATGTTTACAAAGTGAGTATGTTTAATTAATTCAACTATGCAATTGACATTTCTACAATGCATGAAAAGATGAAATCCCTGAATTCTTGCTTGAAGAGTTAAGCCTGCTTTTGTCTTTTCTCGTTTCAGAAATGGTCGATAAAAATACTTCAAACCCTTTTAAATCTTTGTATATTTATTTGGAATATCTCAGAGGGTTATTAAAATTTAGAATTAATGAACGATGTCATGTTATTCTTTGAATAGAATTTCTCGATGCTGATGTTTTTCACATAAGTTAAAATCTAATGAAAGACAATGAACAATACTGTAATGATATTACTAACCACTCGAAACAGCGAAACAGAGAGGGTTGTATCAAACTATATACATACACCCTCCATTTAAAAAAGGATAAACATTTAGAGATTTTATAATAATCATTATGAAATATATTTAGATTTTTCTTGTACATCAAAATGGCAGCTACATTTAGTAACTAAGGTTTTTTATACGGAATCAGCAGCTGGTTTGGGATGCGTTTCAATGACTTCACAAATCGCACGCTCACCCCTTTCAATGATGATCATGTTCGCAATCCTGCAACATGCAAACAATGTTGATAAATATTTATAAACAGAAGTTGCATGAAAACTTGTTAATCGTTGAAAAACGTGACTAGTAAGGGAAATGTTTGAATAGATGTCAAAAATGGAATCAATGTTTTAAATCTTAGTTTCATCAAGAATTAATCGAAATTTGTTTTATTCCTACAGTGGAAAGCAACGTGAAAATTTCGTTAAGCAAACAAACAGCTGGTTTTCTGAGGCATCGAACTATAAGCAATGTGTTATAAAAGTCTTCTAAGAAAATCCAGTAAAACACATCTAAAGAGGAGAAAAACGTATATTTATTAAACTGCATACGTTCGAACAAGTTTAATGCTTGCAAGTACTTATACTTATTTATTTAAGTTACTCTGACCGATGTAATGTTACACTTATTTTCTTTCTCATAAAATCTTTGCTCTCAAAGAATAATTCTCCTAACTGCTTATTGCATGTTTTCAGCTTACCAAGTCAAGTTGGAAAGTGAGACTGTTTTGAAAGTTTCCTATTTTTTGCAACATGTTTCGTGCACGTATCGTATGGCAAAATAATGACAAAAGATGTTTGTAATTTGATGATGAATAATTTAGTTTATCTACAATTTTCAAGCAGATAAATATAAATAAATAAAAAAGGTTCTTTTGTGAGATATGATTTCATGTTAGATATTTAGTTCACCTTCGCTAATTAATCTTGCAATTAAATGAATCTTTTGATTACATTAAATCGCTTTATAATTAAAATAAAGGACGAATATTACAAAAACATAATTCTTTATCGTAAAATTTATATCATCCCCATTGAAACAGTACTTTCAGTCATAACTTTTAGTGCTCTATTTATTGGTTTCGAATAAATATCGTAATAACTGTTTAATAACCTCAGAATCTCATTAAATATTCACTCTGAATCAATCATTTCGCTGGGATCAAAATTGAATTTAAGTGCGATAAAAATAAAAAAAAACTTCCTTTCGAGGCCATAATATGTGTGGATTTATTTCAACCAAACAAAAGTGGGTTGCAAGTAAATGATTCACTTTACGTATCTTCATAAGTACATAAATCGAATCATTCGCGAAATAATCGCGATATATTTTTTTTTCATTAAATTTGATTGTTTCACAATTATGCTTCATATCCAATAATTTAAGTATGTAAAGTGAAATATATCTGACGAGAAGTATCGATGAAAATAATCAGAAGGGAATGAAAATTATTGGCGAAATTCTTTGAGAATTCTTTGTATAATAAATATTTCTATTCTTTCTCAAAAATCATTATCATTCGAATATTAAATGTTTTTATTGATAGATTAATAGGAAATTGAGTCATGTTGAAAAGTGATCTAAAGTTGCAGTAACCGCAACCATGAGTCTTATCTTAACATCTCTTATAAAGTCTTCACATATTGAACAACAAAAAAATTGCAATGAAATGTTGTAAGCATTAAATGTTTTAATTAAAAAAATTAAAAAAACAGATAAACTGCGTGTTGTAACATTTTATTGCAACCTTAGTCGAAGAAGTTATTCGACTAAGTATTTGGACATCAATGGAGTTAAAAAACTGATTTGTAGTAAAAAATGAATACGCCATAAATACACTAAACAAATTTGCGTATATACATTAGTACATACATTGGCTATATGCTTCTATAACATAAGTAATTGATGCTTCCGTTATAAAAATTTCCATATAAATATTTATTGATGTTAATGTACGTTTTTTTGAGTATGAGCTGTTTGTGTTCAAAAATATTCAACATTTTCTTTCTTCGTTTACTTCCACGATTCCTTCTTCCCCTAAAAAATGAAATAAACGACCGGCGACAAGTAATGTAGAAATAATAATTTGGATGAAAAATGACCGGAGATTAGTTTTAAGTTAATGCGTTTGTAGCCACAAAAAAGCAGAAAAAGAAGTAAAAACAAAGTTCGGCGATTTAATTTAAAATATCTTTTCGAAAAACATTTTACTGCCTACAGTTTATGATATTGAAGATACAGCGATTAATGCAATTTTGCGTGTTTGTTTGCTTTTAAATCACAATTTTGTGTTTTAAGATTGTTTTCATTCTTCTGTTGTTCGCAGACATTCATTTTTAGTTAATTGGAAAACCTGTTGTGAATAAAAGACGCTAATGTCATACTTTTTCAAAGGTGGCTCAATTCACCGTCTGATCAACATTTCCTACTGTACCAAAATTGAAAACATGCACGTATTGATTCTTTCTTACATTTATGAAATTAATACATAAATTAAAAATGGAATTAGATAATTTGCATGTTGCAGATTAGAAGCGAAACATAAATGCCTAAGAGAATAAAGCATACTGATATACACGGCTTATTCCAATCCGTGAAATTGTTTCCATTCTGGCTGTTGCTTATTTTTGTGTTTATTTTTCATATTCGTTGATGATATTTGTAAATGTTTTTGGGTTGAGTTAACTGTCTGACTGTCTATAAATATATTTTTCACTCTACAAGACTTTTTGCAATATTACTAAGTTAATATAATTAATGACAAAATTTCATTCTTCAATTGATGTTTACCTTATTTTATATTAATATCATTTAGATGGCAAAATATCCAGTAAATGTGTAGCAACCAATTTGTAATCTGAGTATCAATTATAAATGAAAGCAATATGAGGAAATATTGACCAGCTTCGTGTGCATCAAGATTTATAAAATAAAAATGTATGAAGACTCATGTATCATTAAAACTACCAAGTCAATTCGCGTCAAGCTTTCGAGCGATTGTAGTATACCACGATGTTTCTTTTTCATTTCCTTTTGCTTTGATGTGTTGTTTTTCAGCTGCTTGTGTGCCAAAGGTAAAATGCGATAAGTGCCTTCAACTAAACCGTATACAACACGATATTGTCTCTTCACTTTCCACGTAATAAAGTGAATGAAATATGCAAGAGAAATGAATTCATGTGCAACTTTAGTAGAATGGCGAAGGAGGTGTCTCTATGCACAACAATCTACTAACATAAACATCAATTATTACCCTCTTGTAATAGCAAAGTCTCATTCTGTATTGTCAGAGTTGTTTCGTTAATATTGCAATTGGGAAGGAAATAAAAATGAGGCAACATGTTTAGAACATTAGATTCAAGGATTCAAGTCGAAGTAATAAATCTCTGATGGTAATTCTAATGATATTAAAGAGTTATTCCTTTAATTTACCAAGTTTGAATGCAAAAACAGGATAAAAAGCCACGCCTGGACGGTTACTTTATGTGTCATCGTCACGAAAACTTATCAAATTATAGTTAATGTTACTATTTATGCACATTTGCAATTTTAAATCATCAATAAATTATCTTCTGGTCTATAAATTCGTTTTTATGGAAATTGTTCTGCTTTAGAAGATGTTTCGAAAAATTAAAAACATTGAAAGATTTGTAAATTATTTTGTCGCCATAATCAGATATTATAAGTTATTATTTAACATAATGTTAATTAACATTCTCCCAAAAAAACATCCCATTACTAAATTGTTAAAACGTTGCACAAATGCAAAAACATATCTAGTGAATTTATGTAAAATTTCGCAAAGGTAGAAAAGAAAATTCTGATAAATTTGCAGAAATTTATTTTCCATTTTCCTTGCTTTGTTTTCTTAGTATTTTGCATTTAATTTATTTTCATTCTTTTTCTTTCTAGCGATAGGTTTGAAAATCGTGGAAAATAACCCTATCCAGAAACACATCAACTTTGGAAAATTCATGCACAAAGCGTATGAGGGGAAAATTAACATACATATTATCGCTTTATAAAAACAACTTTCAACCAAGCGATGGGAGTTTATAGTTTATGAAAACTTACAAATTGTCGAATGTCACGCTACGTTATTTATTATGAAGCCTTTTGTTCTAGGTGTATATAAATTGAAAACATCTTTAAATCATCGTCTCAACCTTTTAAATCTAAATCAGTTCGTTAAAATATATCCATAAGCAAGGATCGATGAAATTTATTTATAAAATCAATTGATTATTGAATTCTTATCAATCTCAAGTAAATTTGAATACAATAGCATTACGAAAGCATTAAGATCTTGTCTACCTTTCAATTTTCAAGTTGATATTTGCTTAAATAGAAGTTGCCATTTGACAAAATTGTTAAGAAAATTAATTTCCGCTTATCATTGATTATTTTTTTCGTAACAATTGCACCGCGAGCTTGGAAAAATTATGCAAATATCAGACCATCATATTTAATTACATCAGTCAAACAACTGAAAGCATAAATAAATTGCTACAATGAAATCAAATTGTTTATTTGCTAAACAACTTTACTTAAGTTCGGAGTTTTTTTTTATCCATCAATTTGAAATTGCATTTTTAAAACTTTAAACGCCAACAAGCAAAAGGAAAACAATTTTATTGCAATTTTTTGAATTGTAACAAATTGCAATTTACAAACGGCAGTAAGTAATTGCACACACATTTTTATTTGTTTCAACAATGGAGAAAAAAATAAAAGAAATCGTTTTCCAATACCAAATGTTAATGAAATAAATAAAAGTTAGTTCAATTTTTGCGCATAGAAAAAAAGAGATTTGACGCACGATATTGAAGCAACTGCGGTCGATAAACTTCACTTGTGAAATTAAAAAAGCACCTGAAAGATAATTAATGAAAATACGTACAAACTGCAGTAAGAATTATCGAACCCAATCGAATCAATATGCTTTTTTCTTGTCGGCTATTATCGTCAGCCTTAACTAAAGTAATAGTAGTTGGAAACACAACTCTCATACAAATGGATCCCGTGAGAATGTCTTTGACTTTTTATTTTTAAAGAGTAAGTTTTATCGTATAAGGTTTCAATTGAGAGTATTCTCAATATATGTCGTTATTTTTATTCCATCCATACTGTTTTAAATCGTTTTTTGACGTGAGACTTTAGTAAACTAAATGAAATTTTGTACATATGCTTCCAAGCTAAAAGAATTCATTAAACCTGTCTTTTCCTCGCTGCATCGATTCGGAACAAACACAAGAAGAGAGTAAAATGCAATATGGTATTTACAACATGAAAGAATGCATGAAGATATTGATAAAACATATTAATTTTCAAGTTTTTCCAGTTCCCCCGGCTGCACGCTTATGTTATTCATGTGTTTTATGAAGTTATGCTTTGCTTCAAATGAAATTGCTCGCAATTTATTCACTAACAAGAAAAAAAGCCATTGAAAATAAAACTTTGATCAATCAGAACTCACAATTTATATGTCTTTGTTTTAAGAAGCTTTAACAATTTTGTATTCTTTATTCAATGTAATATTTTTTTTATAAATTTAATTTACTAAATTTATTTGAAATCATAAAATTAAAAAGAACCATTATTTATGCTAAAACCTATATGGTTTAAGTGAATCAGAAAAAAATGCTTACTTTTATAATTTTCATATGATAAAAAATTTTGGTTATCTTTAGAAACTTCGAGCCTTTACATACATAAGTTGAATTGATAATATTATCATGTCATTGGATAATTGAATGATTGAAGCGGGATGAATTGTTTAATTTCTTTTTATCCTTAAAAGTATTTCGGAGAAAAATCTATTGCATAAATATTTCCGAAACAATTTTCATTTACAACAAAATTTTAATTTGCGTTTGATGGGCGAAAAGGAAATTTTATAAATCCAGAAATTTATTAATTTCTTTCTGATTCTTTGATTTGTTCAAAAATTTACACGAAATATTCTTGTTTTATCATAGGAGTGAATGTTGCATAAATATATGTACGATAATCACTAATAATTCTTGAAATGAAATCAAATCAGATGGTATGAGTAAGGACAGAAACTTTGTAGTGGCTGCAACGAGCTTTAAATATTTCTTAATATTTTCCTTTTTGATAGAGATGAGTTTTTCTAACGTTTACACAATTTCCTCCAATTTGATTACACATACACACTTAAGATAGATTGATTAATTTTGGAACTGAGAAATTAAACCAAAAGATTCTTCGGGATATGCCGGTTATTCTTTTTTGATATTTTCGATGAGAAGGTTTTTAATTTAATACTTAGCTATCACTAATCTTAAGTATTTTTATTCTTTAACTTATGTTCTTGTTCAGTTTACTTCAATTAAATGTTCGGGAAAAACTTAAAATCTATTAATGTATAATAAATATTGCACGTTTTAAGTAAAAACTTATTTGTTATTTCATATATCCAATAGTCACATAAAAAAAGAAAATAATTAGAGAACTTCCAAATCTAACTTTAGGAAAACTTTCACAGTAGATTTTCTTCATAATTTCATATTCTTTTCCTTCTCGTAGGATATATTTATGTTTTTAGTTATACTAGTACTAGTTACTTTAAGTAGTATTAGCTTCTAGAGAGATCTTCATCATACTTAAAGAGTTTTTGAAATCAATTTAAATATAAAAGAGTTCATCGCTTTCTTTCGCGCTTTTCATATGTTTCTGATATGATTGTATGTAAAGCCTTTCTGTTCATGAAATATTCTTCAAAAACAAGTTACGGGGAGTTAATGGTGTTTTATAGAAACTTTTTGTTAGTCACGAAAGTGAATCTGAGCGTTGACAATCGCCATCGTTTGATTGCGGTGAATGCATGCTTGTGTTTAGAGGAGAACTTAAGGATGCTGGTGACTGAGATCGCGGTGTAAGTTGATTTTTTTGCGAGGATGATAAAGATGTAAAGTGGTTGAGCTGCTGTGGTAATAAATGTGATGTGAGGGCTAAACTGGGCAAACCCGTCAAATGAGGGAATAAGAATGGATTGTTTACCGCAGATTGTTGAAACTTTTGATGTGGTAAGCTCAAAAGAGTTTCTTGATAATTTTGCTGATTAACCATTCCCGGTAGATGGTTTTTCAAAGCTTCGAGCCTCATTAAGTTTTTGGGATTACCATAAAGACGTGCGAGAAGTTCAGCTTGCAATGGATTAGTAAAGTCCGAAAAACTTTTCTCGTCTGCATGATTCTGATGGGAGGCTTCAATTCTATCGCTAGTCGACAAAAGTTTTCTGTGTAAATTAAGATTCGAACTATGACGGTCACGTGATCGCTTATTTGGAAAAGCGGCATTGCATCCATCGATATTGCAAACATAATTTGACATTTGTTCATTTGGAAAATGTGATCTTGTTCCACACATTGAACATTTACTCACGCCGTTATTGTCTTCCATCAACACGCCATTTTCGCAGCATTGTGAACGATTTTCTTCATTATCAACACGTTCTGGCGTGGGTGTTCTTGAACGAGAAATTATTGGACTAGGTGAGTCATTGTTGATGAGAAAATTAAGAGGCGGAAATTGTGGACCAAGAATATTAGACCCGTTCATGATTGAATTAAAAGCTCCCGCATTATGTGAAATTTGTTCAAGTTGTCGCAAAGTGTTTGCTTGATGTAAACTCTCTAGTTCAACTTTCGTTTGTTTATCGAAGTCAGTCTCTTCTTTGAATCTTTTCACCGAAAGATTTAAAGTTTCCTCGTTAGATTCGTTATCAACATCACGTTTTTTATGCTGAGATTGCACGTCAACTTCATCACTGTAAGACTGCTTAAACTTCTTACTTTGAGGCAGAGAAATATCTTCCGGTTCTTCTTTTATCTTGGAAGCATAAGATTCATCATTGTCGTCAGACATGTTGTCATTTTCATTAGGGATCATCACTGGTGACATTGAACATTTCGTTGGATTTTGATTTTTACGCTTTCGTTTATTTGAGTGATTATTTGATGCCGAATATTCGTCTTTTAATTGATCAGTCGTTACAGATTCTTCATTGCTACTTTCATTGTTTGCCCTGTTCTCCGGAACTACATTGTCCGGCTTATTTTTCGAGCTCATACTGAAGTCTTGAGGTTCGTCATCGTGAGTTTCTCCATAGTTCTCTGATTCGGGAGTGTAATACATGTTCATTTGAGAATTTTCATCTTCCGAATCTGAACTCATTCCATTGTCAATATTTATGTGGTCAACGTCATCATCGTCGCTTTGATCATTACCAACACTCACATTATCGTTGTCAATATTTCTCGACATTCGCTTTAAAGCTTCCACACTCTTTTGTTCTTCGTAACTTTCACGTCTACTTTCATGTTGTCTTCGTTGATGTTCTTTCAGACAAAATGCTTCCATGTTATGTTTAAATTCAAGTGACGCCATTGATTGATGACGTAAATCTCCTTGTGGAAGAAGTTGAAATTGATTGAATGGATGCAATCCACCTCGCAATGGAAGTGCAGTTGGTGGTGGTAACAGCATGGGATGAGGTTGTGCACTTCGACCATCATGTGGAGAAATTTTTCTTCTCAAATGTGGTGAATGAAGTTTAGGATTTGGATTTGCACTATGACGGTTCCGAGAACGTCTTGAACTGAACATCATACTACATCCTTCGACTGTACATTTATGCATTTCACGTAAGTGCACCGCAGAGAAATGAATTTTGAGAGCACCTTTGTCACAAAATGTTTTAAAGCAAACATTACATTGAACTCGCTTCTTCCCTGTTGATGGATTTATAAATTGTGTGCCTAAATTTGGTGGAATTGTGCCCCACTGGCGCTTTGGAGGTGCTTGCGAAGAGTGAGATTTTCCCTGTTCCATTAATGGATTCTTGTTATGTGGTGGTGAACCACCATGATGTGCCATGTCTTGATTAATCTCACTCAAATGCTTTGGTATTTTATTTTTACGGCTCAGATTGAGTACATCAAGGTCAGAGTTCTTTGATAAGATGTCGTAAGGATGATGATGAGAACTTAAATCTAACCTTTCAGTATTTTTTTGTGACTGATATTCAGATTTTGATGACGTCAATGACATGGGCGCTTTGGTGAAAGCCAATAAATTAGGAAATGATTGCGCTACCAATGATGCTGCCAGTGACTGATTAAAGGAACTAGCTAGTGACATTGGCGGTAAATGAAATGGTAAATGACCCATTGATAAGTTGAGAAAATTTGTTGGAAGATTTCCGGCTGATGATGTGTTTGATGAATCAGATGCTGATGAGTTTCGTCTTTTATCTTTGCGCATTTGATGTTGTTGCTGTTGTTGTTGATGTTGATGATGTTGTTGTTGTTGAAGTTGTTGTAATGCTTCAGCACTTATTTTTTTAGCTGGCATTCCACTAGCAAATGGATTAATGTTCATTTGTTCAACCATATTAATTTTTCGAAAGTCAAATGGTTGCATATTTTGCAGTCTGTTCAATGGATGTGATGATAATTCACGTGTAGGTGATGATGCCGGTGATCTGTTTATGTTATTAATATTGCTTAAAGCATTTTGGCTATTGGGAGAGGATGAGGGGCTCTTGAAAAACCCGCTTCCCATTAAATTCGTTGTCATACCGGTTGCTAATTTTTGGTGCAATTGAGATGCGAGTTGAAGTTGAGAATGTTGCAATTGGCTCAAATGCATATTTATTGGATGCTTTGCTAAATCAGGCGATGAGATATAGCGACTTGGAGGCATAACTATACGGTATCATATTTTTATTCATGTTCCCCAATCCTTTTCATTTCAAAGCACTACACTCTCGTCTTGATTCAGTTCAATAATTCAAAAGTATTAGTCTGTAATGAAAATGAAGAGAAGAATGATAAATTAACATTTTGATGACTACAAAAATATATTACAACAGCAAGACAAGCAAGACATTGAAACTAGAAAAATGAAATTGACAAAATGTGTTCATTTAAAAAGGTGAAGATGATTTGCAGAATTCGGGAGGCTTTGAAATAAACTAAAAGTGTAAGAAGAAAAGCGTTAAACAACAGCATATGTTTTATTTTTCATTTTGTTTGTTTGATCTTAATTTTGTTAAAAAAGTTCCCTTCTTTTTTTGAAATGAAAAAGAAGTAGAAAGATTTAATAATTCCTTGAGAAAATGTTTGAAATGACATAAACAGAAAAACGAATAAAAACATAAAAGAGAGACATGCTTTTATTTTAATATTTTATGCTAATCATATACATAGATATCTATGCAAGAAATCATCAATGTGTGCTTTATGTTCAAAATTACTAGAAAACATTCACTGCCAACACTTGAAAAGGTAAGGTTGTCATTTATTTCAAGTTGTAGTAATTTTTTTCTGTCACTTTTTCGTTAAAAATTTGTGTTTTAAAAACATAATGGAACAGTATTCAATTGATTTGATCGTGACACTCAAAGACAATTCACTGAAAGTCGTCTCAACTACTCGAATATTATTGAAATTCAATTTTCAAGGAATGTCTTTAAATTTTTATTTTTCAAATATCAACAATCATTACGTTCGTCAATTTATTTGTACGTTTCCCAATTTTTCATAAAGGCAACAAAGTCAATACAACATTTAATCGAAAATTTATTACGGCTTGATTTTTAGCGCTCGAGTTGGTTAAATGTCATTTTAATTTGACCTTCATCGACAAGTTTTATACCGATTTGCTATTGTTACTCAAGTTTTAGTTATATTGTGTACGTACAACAGTAACGTAGTCGACATAAGCAGTTACGATTTCATTACTTGACGGACGGCATCCATTTTATAATAAAGTGTTTAAGGCTACATATCTCATAAACATGAACCATATTGCTTGGCAAAAATTAGAGAAAAGAAATACGAAGCTTTCAAAATTACTGGAACTTTGATTGAAGCTAAATCCATACAGTGACGGAACGCAATAAGATTAGAGAGACAATTAAGCATTTCGTTTATTATTTTGCGTCATATGACACATAAACATTACACAAAGCAATATCTCTACAAAACGCATATGATTTAAACAGCGTCTTGACCTTGAAAGAATTTTAAGTGAAAAATTGTAAATTATAAGAATCCAAGACGTTTATTTAAGATTAACTAAGGCTCAGAATGAGGTTCTTAAACTTTGAGAACAAATGAAAGATACATTGCTGTAGACACGAGATGTAAGAAACTTCAAAGACGGAGTGATAAAAATAAAACTTGATATCCTCAAGCGAAATAATGAATAATTGAAGACCTTTCATAACTTGTTGAAAAGTGACGAAATTTAACGCAATCTGTTTCTCAACTATAAGTCGAATTGTTGGACAGGTACAAGAAAGAACAATTAGGGTTTTCTTTCGTTTTAAATCCAAGAGTTATTGCGTAAATAAATAAATACAGAAATCAACACCAGATGGTTACCGAAGATTTATAGAATTGATCCAATCTTCACAGGAAAGATGAAAAATTAATATCTTAGCTTAACAATATTAGATATCTATCATTTAATGAATTAAATTTACTGTTTGTAAAAATGTGTTCAATACTTATGAGGATGCTTTAAAGTATGTTACTTATCATAAGCCCAGAGAAGATTTCTTTGATCAATTAATGATTATGGCTAATCATGTAAAGCATTCGCTTTTAAAATTGTGAATGCCGAATTTCCCAAACAAAAATTATGTGGAAAATTTAACAGCAAGTTGTACTTAAAATAATTGAAGCCTTTCATTTTATGTAAATATTACAAAATTTTAATTTCTGTTTTTAAATATTTGGTGAAACTATTTTTAAGTTAATTTTTAAACGTATTGTGCGGTTCCTGAAATGGGCACTTAAAATATTTCTTGAGACATTTTTTGATCACCTCAATTGTGTCAAGATTTTCTATTTTCTTACATTTGACGAAATGGAGCTCGCCGGTGTGATTATGCATGGCTCTTAAAAGCTACAAATTTTGAAAAGCTTTAAGGTGATAAATTTTCTATCAATTTGTTCTTAGAAACTTCCGTTCAGAGAAACCTTGAGATTCCAAATGAATGTCGAGTCAAAACTCTGAAAAAAGTAATGGGCAGGAATACATGCTGTAATAATTCAGAGTAAACGATTGAAGAGATTCTAAGATGAGGAAAAAATTTAATTGCGAAATCTCAGCAATCACATTTACACATTCACAAATTCACTCGTCCAAAATTGAACGCAAAGTGGAAAATTAATGATTATTTTCACTTTTCCAGATATTTTTCTATAATATTTATAATCACTGTACGCTGGTCGTCACCCTAGGAGGTAGACCTCCGGAAAATCTAAAACACTAATTATTTTTTTAAAATAAATATGCTCGTGGTTAGTGGTAAACGTGTGTTCGTTCGTTCAGTACTTTCTCTACCGTTACAGATATTCAAGAAGAAAACTCAAAGTGTTATTCACAAGCCCAACGAGCGTCTAGTTGCGGCTACTAGTTACGATTCGATGCACTCATCAACTAATTAAAAGACACCTCTTTTGTTTCATTAACTCTTTACAGTAATGAAAATAATAAATGTTCGTTCAAGTAACGTTCAGTGCAATTACTAGAGCATAGTCAATTGAATCGTAAATACTCTTGAGTCTCCTTAGTCATGATGAAGAAGACCAATAATTTCTACATGGCATCTTTGGATACGTTTATGTTCAACATAAGGTTGAAAATTTTAAGTCTTTTTTTATACTTAAGTTAAACAAAACATTAATTGAAGATCACTTTCAACTGATACAAATGAGTTACTTAATTTGTCATGAGTAATGTGTAGAGAAATGAAATTTGAAGTTAATTTAACACGGTGGAATGAGTGACATGAATGATTCACCGAAACGTTCCAAAACGAAGAAAAAAAATAATAAAAAAGAAGCAAAGTGCCATTAAGCAAGCCGTGTGATTAAAGCCGCTTTCATAAGATATTAATTAATATTTCGGGCATATTAATTCAAAAGCTCTACTTCTTTCTCTACTTCATTCATAGTTATTCCCCTCAATGTTTTCCGAGCTTGAAAGTAGTGGAGAATCTCACTTAATGTCGCCCACTACTCACATGTTACAATGTTTTCCTGTAGCATTACTATTAAGTTATTGATTGAAATGTAATATTTTGAATAAATAATTTCCTTAGATGTTACTTGCTAGTAGCTTCTTTATGAAAAGATAAATTTTGTGTCTTTATTTTCGCATAATTGATTATATCAATAAATAAATATATGAATGAGTAATGCTTGTAAGCCGATAGGAAATATCTTTATAATTTTTCATTTTAAATCTGATGCTGACTGTCAACACATGGCTTATTACATATTAAGTATTTTAGAGTGGCCGATTGCCTTGAACAAAGTTACATTTATCTACCTAAATAGTGATAATGACAAAGCTAAATATTTCACACGGTTCATGTCACCTATATAAAGTTGTGTGCATGACGTTTTTAGTCGTGTCGTGAAGTGTGTAAAAATGATTGAAATGTGATTAAAACTAAGACATCTTTTACGTCTAATCCATGTGCTATATTTGTATATAACACATGAGCGTTAAACTTGATGCGAAGCTTCCAAAGTGTTCTAAACTTTACTAGTTCATTCATAACGAAATCGGTAAAATAATTTTCAACTATCTATAATAAATTTCAAAGATTCTTTTTTTCTTCAAGTTTCAAGTATTAAAAAGAAATCTTTTCACAAATTTTGTTAATTTATTGATGTATGATTTACTTTTGTTTAAACTTACTTTGAAATCATAATTCTATATTTGAAGATTCTTAATGAACGAAAGGAATCTAAAGGTTACAGTAAAAAAGATATAATATTCAAAGGCTATAACATTATATTGAATTCTACCCGAAGCGATCGTTAAGATCTGAGACAATGACATAGCATCCATCGTAAGTCCAAGACAAAAAAGGAAAAGAGAGAATGAGAAATATTTGTCAAAGATTTCGATAATAATTATCGTCATTTTTTTATTATTAAAGAAATTTTTAATAAATTCTTTTTTATTCAAAATTTATATGTTCATCTTTAGAAAATGTGAACAAACATGATGTTGTAAAAAGAGAAGAGTTCTAAATTCTACGTTATTTTGAGGGATTCTTATTTAAAAATATAAAATGTGATATTTCTGAGCTTTTATGCAAGGAAATATAGTTTCAATTGAATATTACTATTACAAGTAGAATTTCAGAATAATTAACATTTCAATTAAACAGAATAAGGTTGCAAATACAACTTCAATTTGACGAAGGTAAGCCAAAGGCTATAACTTCTTTTGTGCTTTTACTCTCGTTCCCTCTCGCTTCAACATTAATAGAACGCACTGAATTATTAATTTTTATTGCCCAATTAATTTGCTTCGTTGCATGCCATAAAGTATAAGGATGGTAATTGCTCTAAATATTAGATTGGGACGACACTTATTATTTGACTTAACTACGTAGCTCTTTTTGCTTGCATTTATAATTTTATTCTAATTTTATACCATAGGCTATTACAGGTATTTTAATTTTTTACGATACAACCCAAAAGAATGAAGCGACTTTGTGTGTGAGAAAGCTAATAATGTACGTCCACACTGCAATTATGTATGCAAGCGATATGGTTATAAAAATGATGATGTAATCAACTCAAAATGTCGTATTAAAAAAGACAGATAAAAAATACGAAAATCATAAAATCACTTTTATTGCATCATTATTTATAGGAGCGAGAGCAGAGAACTTAAGAATGGAGACTGCTTTTATGTTTCCTCGCAATTAAGCCGAAGTTCTAACGACAACACAATAAGAAATAATATTTAAAAAGATTAATCTTAATATGTGAATTTGGACGTCCTCAGTCATACTTATTCTTATAGCGATTGATGTTATATGAAAGACATGAAACGAAGCATTCCACAAATTATAATTTGTAAGACTTTGGAAAGTAATGAGTCAAATAACAACTTTCTTTAAGAGAGGAAAAAAAAAGTCTGGAAGCAAAATCTCTGAGACTCATGACAATAATTTTTAACGGTGCACACATCAGATTTGTTAACGATCATCAGTTGTTGTTGTTCTTGTTATTGGTGTGTATAGTAATAAAAGTTGTTTGATTTTTTTCCTTCTTTTTTAACTTTAAATACAGATATTTAAGTGTCATTGTGACTTTGAGCAATAAATAGTGATAAATTTTTTGATTTTATTATTGATAATGTGACTTAAATTATTCATCATAATTTCCATATAAAATTTAACTTTAACACAAGTCAATTCCGATGTAATATATCATTGCAATTTGTAATCGTCATCATCGTAAGTAGATTTACATTTAAGAGCATGAAATAAATAAGATTGAAGTCTGTGAGAATGTTAAATCAGTTAATTAAGATATATCGAACACATGTTTGTCTTAAAAAATGTAAAACACATGGCTGTGACAGACAAAACGATTTAAATTTAAAATCAAACTTTCAATAATGAAATTATAATTACAAAACACTTTTATAACCAACCTATAGCTACACAGCTACATAGTTAGTCTCTATTCATGGTAGCTAAAGAATTGAAAAAAAACCAGTGAAAAAAAATCATTCCAAGTTTCATTCTTTCGAGCATTTCCGTAAGAATTGGTCATAAGAGCGCTTCACAACAATTACTTTAAGACTATCTAATATTAATCTCTTCTTTTAAACCACGATCATTAATTTTCCTTTCTTTTTGTATAATTTTTAATAAATTAACCTTGACAATTTTTTTTAAGCCTCTTGTTGTATCACGGATCACGGAAACTGACAGTTTTAGGTAATAATTAGAATCGATATAATTTCACTGTTTCGTTAATGGTTACATCAAATTTCGGGGAGTAAATCGTTGATGGAACTCTTTTTTCAAAACACACACTGATTATCTTTTCAATTTAACGACGGCAATATGTTTTCACATTCATCGGAATATAAATTTGCTTACCATTTTTTATTTCTTTAATTTTCGAAACTTGTCATTTTTTATTCAGAAGTTGGTAACTTTGCAGAATCTTTTTTAAATTTTGTTTTTGTTTTTTGGCACCAAAATTTCCACAAAAAGATTAAATTAACATGTTTTTAGTTGATGTTTTTTCCAGAAAACAACGTTTTTAAGTACCGTTTAATTTATTTTCTATAAATTATCTATCACATTTTTTCTTTTCAATCTTTTTTTATAATTTGGATTCACTATTAACAATTTATTCTTATCGATTCAGATAATGTTTCCAAACAAATGATCGTTCCTTTTATTTCACTAATTGAGAAACATTATAAATCTCAGTGACATCGAAACTTCTGCTCGAGTTAAAAATCAGACAGAGAACGAACAAAAAATAAAAATTTTCTTCGCAGCCGCGGAATCGACACGTTATACTTGCAAAGCTGATTTAAAAATAATAATAATACTGTTGAACTTTTTTTAATGTGACGAAGAGAGCCAAAGTCAGGTGTCGTCGGACAAAATCGAGAAAAATAATACAAAACACACTGAAAGCTCTTATGCTTATTTCCTAATATTATTTCACATTCGTATTTTTCTTCTTTTTTTCTCAGATATTCTATTTGCTGTGTCCATCACAAACACGACTGAAAGGAGTGGGAGAGAGACGCTCTTTTCAACTCACTGGTACATGTATATTTTATCTATGTTTTTTATGCTTATTCCAGAAAAAAAACCTCACAAAATGTAAAATATATACAAGAGGAAAAATATCAACCGCTACAAAGAGTATCAACAGAACGACAACACCAGCAACCGATGTCTGCGGATGGAGAAAAATTGTACGTGAAAATTGAAATGGAAAAAATATCTGTAGAGGCACACAGGCAGCAACTTAGTCGCCTGAGAGAGTTGACAAAGTATATCGTGAAAAAAGAAAACATTATAAAGAGAAAAAAGAAAAAAAGTGGCGGGGGAAGGCGGCGAGAGACAAACACTAACGTCAATTCCAGTGATGATATTTTCATGCAACGAGAATCTGTTTTCTTCATATTATTCTTCAAGTCCCGGGATGCGACCAAAAGAATGATACATAAACACAAAAAATCAGGAGAACATGTTGGTTGTCTTACCACAAGTCGTCATGTCACACTGATGTCGTTTGTATACTCGATGTAGATGTGTTTGTATACATTTTCTACGTTTATTCTCTCAAAACACTGCTCAGAGCTTGATCGAAGTTTCTCATTATATATATTTTTTCTTTTGTACTTATTCCGAAAGAAAAACAAGGCACTGAAAGAGAAGAAGACATAAAATAGTACCAAGAGAGACATATTTGAATTTTGTATACATATTTACGATGTAGCATCATCTGAAAAAGCTCAGAAATTGGATAATAAATGCTAAAAATAGAGCATATAAAAATTGCAATTGTGTAAGTGAGCGAACTGATTGTGAGTTTGTGATTGGACGACGATTTTTTAAATAAAAAATGTTTATGTGACAATCAGGATTTTCGCTCTTTACGTACAAACACATAGTATTTGTGTATAGGACGAACAATATTTTCGCTATATAGGTAGATATATAAAAAGAATTCGAGGGCAGGAAGACACGATTTTGGAATGAAATGATTTTTTTCAATCTATGCATGGGACAAAATAAGTTTGGGAAATAAATTTTTGTTTCATAAGAATTTTTATTAATTGGGATGGTTCAATACTCTTTTAATCTACAATCTATGCAAACTGATAATCACTACGAAAGTAATTTTTTTTTCTCAATAAATTGAATCACTTAAGGTCATAAAACATAACATCATTAAAAAAAACTTCTTCTTTCATTTGAAATTTACTCGAAACTTGCTTAAAATATTGAAATTCATATGCTTAATTCATATATGAAAACCACCAGTGCAATATGCACGAAGATTTCACCAAGTTTCATTCAATTATATGCTAATATTTAAATTTCTGCCTAAATAAGCAGTGAAATAGAAACATTGCGCTTTTCGTAGAGAGAAATTGGTTTATGTCCATGATTCGCACGGCAAAGCAAAAAGAAGAAAAAACAATAAGAGTAAAGCAAATTCATGCATTGTACGATGTGTTTCTTCATAATTTTATTTCTGTATGTTTTGAAGCTTTTAAGCATGCTTCAAATTGTCTGCCCGTCATTAATTCAAAGAGATGATTAAAATTCTCAAAATATTAAATCTGTTTTTTAAATCCAAGAATCTTTTCAAATCTTTTTCAAAAGTAAAAATTTAAAGTTAGATTTTTATGTTTGAAAAAAAATCAATAAAATTTACAACATAGATATTTATGCAAAGTTGAAAATATGCTCAAATTTTACATACTTTTTCGCTTTGAGTTTCAGTCCTAATGAAGGCTTCCAAAGCATATTGCTTGAAATTAGTGATGAAAGGGTAAAGTATCATAAAAAGGACAACTATAAATAACTCTTTTTAAAGATGATAAACAACCAAGCATAGTTTAATTGTACTTATAAAAAAATAGGAAGAAATTTGAATTGTACTTATTGGTTATCTATGCTATTTTTTATTATTTTATTGCATAAGTTCTTCTACTTGTTAGATATTTAATGTTGTTTTAAGTTTTTTTATTTACTTTCCCCTTTTACTTGCCAATATGGTTATTATTTTACAAGAAAACAGGGTTTGGAATTAGTTTGAATGCGATAAAAACTCGTAAACTGAATCTTATTTCCTCAACACACAGAATTTCACTTACATTGTCATTTAAATGATTTTTGAAAGTTCAAACTCTAAATTTTAGTTGCTTTGTATTCAGTTGAACAATTTTATTAAATAATTAAACGTAGAAGCACCTGACCTACGTTTGAAACATTTAAAGTCAAAACTTACATTCTTTATTGATTAAGCTGTACTCATACGTTTTAATTTTCCTCTAAGTTTTTTTACGATCTCACTAATAAGTGTTGAATCTTTACTCAATTACAAAAGCCAAATGAAACTTCATTATTTATCTAATTAACGAATTTTCAAGACATACCATGAACGTTAGTATCAATTTAAAAAAACGATTAGAGTTTTATCTAATTTAATTAAGTTTTCGTTTCAAGCGTATCGTTTAATTTTTTATTACTATATAATAAAATTTTGGACGTATGCTTTAAATCTAATTAATGATATAAATAGTAAAACACCGTTGATATCTCTCATAGTTCATGCTAAACAATTAAGTGTCGAGCACTTTGCATGATTTCCATTTATTCGATTCATTCCTATTTAGATACATTTTATTAACGGAAATGAACATATCTCTGTTAAGTTTAGAGTCAATATGATTATATTTTGTAAGTAAACTTAAAAATTATTTAATAAATAAAATTTCGATATTCTTCAAGTGTGTCCACTGATGGCAAACAAATATCGAAAAACATTAATAAAAAACCTAAGTAACATTTCAATTTATTTCTTTTATTTTTCATAAGCTTTGTCATTTCTTTTCAAATGTTGATGATATTATTAAGAGCGGCACACTTCTAATAAAATAGAAACACATTTTTTATAAAACTTTTTAAATTAAAACAACAGTTGGACATCATCTCATTATTAAGTTTTAATGTCACGAACAAGGATCCAAAAACCTTTGAGTTTCGGATCATAATTCTTCAATATGTTACCCAAACCTATCTCAATTTATACAAATGAATTTAACTAGAGTATACCAATTAACTTTTAGGTGTCTCGATTTTATTCTTATAAATATTATTTGCAGTCACATTTCCTTTCCCGTATGGCGATCTTTTGAATGTTTTATTTGCTAAACCTTTCAAATGTAAATGAAAAATCCATAGGTGGTCGATCTGGATACTGACATATGTTGTGAATGCATGCAAGAATCCTTCGGGAGGTAAATAAACGTCGAGAATTCCTTTTCGGGACTTTATTCTCTTTGAAAATTGCCTGTTTGTAAGAACAATCAAAAAAGCATCTATGTGGCGCTTGATGAACAAAACAAAAATGACAACATAATACTGAATAACTCCAAAATATAATCCTATTTTAGTTTAATTGTTCTTCTTTTTAAATCAGGTTAGTAATTTCGTCCCTTGGAAATCATAAAAGGTTGCAAACAAGATAATCGTTTTGTAGATGTAAATCAATGAGATTAGCCAATCTGATGGATTGCACTTGAATAATAAAGTTGTTAGATAAAAATCTAAAGTCTTTCTTTGAGAATTTTTAGTAGCATCACGAAGAACTCGTTTCTGATCCCTTCAAAGGGTTTTATGGTTTCGTTCCTTTTCTTTTCTTTATTCTTCGGTAAAATTAACAAAAAACTCACACAGGTCAAATTTTTACAATTCGGTGAACAGTTAGGGCGGTACTTCAATCATTTGAATTCTCATTAAGCAATAAAATCTATTCGAAAAGCAATAAAGAAACCCTTCTTGTCGCATTGGTGTTCAATAAAAGAATCGTAGGACAATAATATGACATGAAATGCGGTTGTTTCTTATATTGAATGAAAGGATTCAAAAACGTATTATAAAAGGAACGATGGGTATATTGACGGCAATTATTATGCAATAAAACATAAATGTATGCTTCATGACTTATTCCCAGGAAAAATTAAATGCTGTGAATAAAACTGGGGAAATATTCTTCTATGACAATATGTGGATGATTGAAGAAAAACTATAAAGAAGGAACATGTGAAATTTAGTAAAGGATTCTTATTTATGTTAACAATTAAGCATTCAGATTAATTTATCACCTTTTGAAAAATCATTTAATTCTGTCCACGAATAAAATTTTTGATCAAAAAAGGAGAATAAAAAATTTTTTATTTCAAACAAGTTTCTAAGTTGTTTTAGATTGATAAATTGCTAGTAACTTATACAAGTTAATTGTTAACTAAATGAAAGTTACAAAAGTTGATTTATTTGGGCAGATGATGATTAAGATCTTAATAAAAATCCCCAGATATTAATAACTTCCACTATGTTTAGTATTTCAAGAATAATTCATGATCAACTGTTGTTTAAGGTTGTTGCTCTGTCGCATATTGCATAACCAATGCTGGAAAAAATGAAAATCTACCTGATGTTTATTTTCCACTGTGCTGATTACTTGAGGAACGAATAATTTCTATTCGTGATTACCTGAAAACATTAATTTTAAACTGTTTTTATTTTCTTCTTATTTTTTACATCAAAGGCGTCTCTTCCCATGAATTACTCTTTTTCACGATGTAGTTCATGAAAAATTACTGCTCTGACAGTCACTCGGACATTTGAAATACATTAGACTGATTAAAAAACGCTGATTTATAAAATTAATTTAATTATCATACATATGAGGGTACATATGTGGAGAAGAAATGACTTGAAATGTATGAGATGGTTCGTCGAATTTTCGCTATTTCTCTTACTCTTTCTCAAATGTTACTTACTTAAAAACACATATTTTTGACGGAATTTTAAATGATATGACCTAAAGTTAAAAACTGATTACTTTTCTTACTTTCTACAGCAAACAATCCATCTCCTATGTCAACCAGTTTAAGTATCTAAGTTGGTATTTCATTAATGTTTTTTTTCTCTTTAATCTCTATCTAGACAGTTTGAAATTGTGAAATGAAAATAATGTGAATTGTTCGAGCATGACAATTTTTAATAAACGAACTCAGTATGAAACAATTTTACATCGTAATTTCATCTTCTTATTTATTTTTTAAGAAAATGAAGAAGCAAAGCAACATCAATGAATTTCAAGTTGAGAGAATCCAAATTATGTAATTTTAACAAAAGACTTGGCTCTAAATAAACAACATTTCAATGGAAACTCATCATAATCACAACTCCGATACCTAAAAAAGAAGTTTTTTCCGGCTTTGTAGACATTACAGTATGCAACTCGAAGTAATTGAGAATTTTCCGAAAGGTAAAGAAATAAATCTGAAACCAATTGTGTCATACAATGGTTTATCTTTCTTTCCTACTATTTATTTATGTCGCTTGAGTTTGCTCCGCCTCAATGTCCTCAAAGAATATTTTAAACAAAGATATAATAGACATTGCACAAGAGATTTTATTTTTCTTCCTCTCATTGTTTTGAGACTTGGATTGTTCATTCTTCTCTTGTTTCGTGTTGCCAAAGGGATTGATGCGTTACGTTGTCGATGAAAAAAAAAGAAAGAAAGAAAAAAAATAAAATGATGCTGAAAACTATCACAGATGGTGCCTTTGTATAATGATGACACAATATTACATGGATGGATAAATATCTGGAAATCCCTCAAATTTTGAAAAGGGACGCCATCACTATCTGTAACTGCCTCTACAGTATAATTCGTTAAATTAGGAAAAAGGTTGTTTAACAAGAGGATCAACGATGTCTTTCTCAAAACAAATGTCATGCACTTAAAACGAGGGCTGATTCAATTTACATCGATTTCCATGATGCAAACAAATTTTTTCAACTGTTCTTGAAATAATTAAAGCTCTCAAATACACTTATTCACTTCACTGTTGTTTGATTTGTTTTTTTCGTTTTACTTTTTGTTGTTATTTGTTTTCTCATGAGAGAAGGGCGAAATCAAAATCGACAATGATTTTCAGATTTTAATTTAGTAAGAAGTGCATATAATTCAAAATTTTCAATCATTTTTTTTATTTAGAAATGAAACTGATCCTTGTTAAATACATAAAACATAATTCATATTGACTTTGTATAAGTGTGTACAATGTTTATACTTATACAATGTTAACACGCATTATGTTTTGTCACAGCAAAAGCAATTGACATTTTCATATGGAAATTTTGTGTTGGTATTGGTTTTTGTCATTGCCATTGGATAGAAATAAGCCAATCGATGAATTGCTTCGTGTTTCATATGAAAATTTGGAAAATTTAACATTCCAAGTTATCATAGAAAAGAGTTTTGTGATTGCGTGAATAAGATAAAAAAGTATAATTAAAGAGGAATTAAAAAAGAAAATAATTATGTTGTGCCATATGATTTTTATACCTTATTCTATTACTATTTATGCTTTGCTTTACTACTTAATTTAATGAGTTCACGTAAGAATTTACAAGAAACAAACATTTATGAAGAAAAAACGGACCAAGGGAATAGAAATCTTAAGAATATCGAGCAATGAAACTTTCAGCAAATCGTAGATACGAATTTGTGAAACAATTATAAAGTGAAAATATTATAAAAGCTAAAAAAGAAATCACAATGATGATCTCAAATCATTAAAAGAGATGTTGATGTTTTTTTGATTGCATTATTCATGTGCTTCAATGTTATGCATCGAAGTAGCGTGCACAACGAGGCACAATTGCTTAGATAATTAATTGATGCATTTCGACTTGGATGCGATTCACAACACATTTTCTCTAAAGTAGAAGCATCGTATTAAGGTTCTTTGTTGTATTTTTCTCGTCAAATTCACACATTGTTTAATAAAAACATGCCGTAGAAACTTTTGTGAAGGTGAAATCTACATTATGCATAAAAAATGCAATAAATGTACCCAAGCTATAAGTTTCAATGATTGAAGCGCGAGTTTTTGAAGACGATTGATTAAGATCTTTTAAAATTTGAGTTAAATATTTATTAGAAACTTTAAATAAAATTAATGCGATCCTTGAAATGAATAATGTCGAACTTAATAGCGCAATTAAGGTCAATAAAAGTGGTAAGATATGAAAGATAAAATAACATACGAACATAGCTAACTTGCCAACAATTCACAAAACACGAAATCACACAAAAGTGATAAACTTCCCAGTTGGAAATCAATCATATATGTACATATATGAATGTATGAGATCATTTCAAATCTATGTAATTTAGTATTAAGAAATTAGTCCCGTTTGTTCTTCTTTCCGTCATTTACCGAAAACACCTTTTTTGCTACTTGACTTCATTGCTTCCTACTTTTATTTCGTCATGATTTTAAACTACCCAATGGTGATTCAAGCGAGGAATTTCTTGCCATAGAAAAAAAACAGTTAATTACATTAAAAGTATCAAATAAACACATGATGCGAGCTAGAAAACACCATCACTAACCATATGCTACAATTTTTGATTTTTCTTTTCTTTTCGCTTCAAGAATTAATGGAATAAAGATCGTTATGAGTTATTTTTTTTGTATCTACAATGGTCAGATAAATGACTTGAAGCTTTACCTATTAATTTTGAGAGAATGTTAACCTGATGCGAGAAGATTTTCAAGAAAATAGACTTTAGAACTGGAAGATGATTTTAACACTATTTAATCTTCACAGATATTTATAAAAATGTAGTTAAATTCACATAAAATTTCTGAGACAGATTTTTAGAGATTTTCAAGCAAAAACAAAACTCGGCTTGGTGAAATTTGCTGATCTTCAAATACTAAGACTATTTTAATGAATTTCGAATCGATAATGATGATTAATGTCCAACTGTGATTAATGTCAAGCTATGAAACGAATTTATCAAATACATACGTAAGGTATACAAAACATTCCATAATATTGAATAAAAAATTGTCTTTTAACTTAGATATGAAACATGGAAAAGCGTGGGAAGGAAATCAATCAAAACAAATCAATTTTGATCTGCCGGAGATGCAATAAGAAGAAGAAATGTTAAATTAATATTTAATGTACGGAAATACATCGATTTAAGTCATCTCTCCTCTGTTACATACACTATGGGATGTGGAGTTAATGTTGGAAAATAATGAGTCTCAAAAGTTAATAACTTTCAGTAGAAACTACCTCGATAAAACACTCCGAACATTACCGGCAGGGGTTAAATTTAAAAAAAATCAATAGTAAACATTACTTCTTCTTCGGAACAAAATCTTCCTTTAATTTGATGTTAGTCCATTGAGAAGCTTTTTTCATGGTAATGCTGATAGTTTTCTTGAGAATTAGGGAATAATTCTAGAAATCAATAGATTTTTTTTTGTAATTAAACCTGAGCATTGATTATTGAAAAAATCTTTCCTGTTGTTTCTACCATTTTGAATGAAGATATTTCTAAATAATTAGTAAACATTGCAAGTGGCGGAAATTCTATGTTAATTCAAATTATTTAGTGCAACATAATCATTTTTAATATATTTCGAATTATGGCAGTTTTTTGAATTATGCAACAGTTGAGTCACGTGAACGATAACAATTTTCCTTAACTACAGTTTAATGAATAAAAAAAATAAAGAAATGAGAGGGTGAAGACATCAGTGAATAGACGAGAATGTCGTACCTTCTCATAAGTGATATGTAAACGAATACATTATTATAACGAGAATCAAAGGCAGTTTACGAATGCCAAGATTATTGTAGAAGTTTTGCTCATTTTCTCATATTTGTTGATTATCATTTCATCGTCATCATCATCATCAGAAATGGGGGAAGTTCGAAAGAATTGTGGCTGAGAATGCTAACAAATGTTTCATTCTTAAGAGAAAAATTTGCAATGAAAAATACTCAGAAATGTTTCTGCTTCTATTTTGTTTATTTTCGTCAGCTTATTGCAGAATTTTTTGAAAATCTTTTTAAATTAATATCGACATTAGCACTTAGATTGAACTTATTTAATAAAATTATCACCTGGGAAACTACTAGTTTCCAATATGCGTAAAGTTAAAATTCTCAACTTATTAAAGAAGCCAATAAGTTTCGTAAACAATTTTGTTGCGTCTCTCGTTACTTCAACCTTTTTTATTTAATAATAACTTTGAAATCTCCTCACTGAGGAATCATTAAAATAACTTTTATTTAAATGAATTGTATTTTGAACTGTATTGAACAAAGTAAAACATAAATCCGTGAGAATATCTCAAAAATTGATTTAGTTAACGAAAAAAAAACTCTTAATGTGTTATTTATAGAGTGCGAGATTGGAAAGACTTAAAGGTTTCCAATTATTTCTTCCAAATCGAAAATCTTTTCAAAAACTGTTTCACTTCCATTTCCCTACACATTCAGCATATTGAGCAATTAAATTAAATCAATCAATCAAAATTCGAACAGTATAGAACACTTGATAAATCATAGAACCATTTGAAACAAAAAGAAAGAAATGAAAATGAGATCAATAAACGAACGAAATGATAGAAACGATGATTTAAGATTTAATCGCTTGAAATCAAAACTGAATAAAGCGAAAACACTTGCCTAGAATTGTATTTTATTTGAATGAACCGAAATAGTAATGAATGGAAAAAAGGTGTCAATTTTCGATCTTTATTTATGTGATTTATAAATTCCAAATAATTTAAATCTTTTTAATTTCTACTCGACTTTTAATTCAATCTCGAAATCTTTGTGAAAGAAAGAATCATTTAGAAGTTTTTTTTTCTTTTCCTATAATAGATTTTTAGACTACACTCATTATCTGCCAGTTTAACAAAGTTTCTTTGATCGAAAATATTAGTGTTTTTCTAGAGATGATTTCAAAACCATTAAATGCACGTTTTCTGTATTAAGCAAAAACTCGTCTGGCTTTTATGCTTACAAAATTTATCTCGTGAATTTAATTTGGAAGCCCATCGAAGCAAAATTGTTATTGTGAAGAAAATGATCGAAAATCTATGATTGGAACCACCACAAGCAGGTGAATTCTTTATACAAATTAACAGTTCTTTTGGCAATATTAATTTTATATTATTATATGTTACGTTGTGATGATGTTATTTTTTTTTTCTTTCTTTTATGCTTTGCAATATCATCTTCAAAAAATAAACTCTTAAAATTCTATATTTGCATAATAGTAAAAAAATAAAAAATAATAATACAAACAAATTTTACATTGTGTGCTCAATCATCAAAATTAATTCGAGAGATAAAAAACGGGAGCTTATTTACTCCACTTCACACAAATTATGTATGTTGCCGAAAGTCCAACACATAATGTTTAAAATTTTGTCTAAAAGCTGTTGATTAAATGTATGAGGTCATATACGGCATTAAAATCTCAACATTTTCTTCTTTCCTTTAAAATTAAGAAACGTCTAAAATTTTCCTAATTCATATCTTGAATTAGATTTTTGGACTAAGATGATAAGTTGCACGCCATATGTAGATGATTTGACTTGCGGGTTTTAATAACTCCAAGCAACATCAAAAATTTGTTCCTGAGGTTACTGAAATTATCATTAAGCATCGACTGTTTCATCTCGCTGTTCAATAATATTACTGTATCCATCAACAGTGTGGCTCTCTATCATCGGCGTAAAAATAGTTGATCAAAAACAATTTCCTTATTAATCTCCCTTTAATCACACATACGGCTTCAAAACTTGAATCCACATGAGAAATATAAAAAATAGCCAAAGAGATGGAAAAAGAAATCATTCAATCAAACTTATATGTAATCAAAAGCATTCTTTATTCTTCTTTTCGGGTAACATATGGCAAATTAAGATTTCGTCTATTTCTATACCGCAATGGCATAAACTTAATTGTTCTCAATCAAAAACCAACACACATTTTTACGAAGGAGAGTATACATACTTAGTCTTAAGATATTAAAGAATATGAACAGTATAAAGCAACACATTCCATCGTCAGAGAGAATTTTGTTATTGCCTACCTGTTAACAAGCTTTGGGACCACCAATTTAGATTCCGAGATATTAAGACATGAAACATTGCGGATTATTTTGACAGAAATTTAAATAAAAAGTAAAGCGCAAGTCGTCATTTGATTAAAGAAATTCAAATATCGATTTACATTGAATAAGCTAAATTTATATCATGAAAAGAAAAGCTTTAATTAGATACATGAAACAGATCTCATGCATTATTTTTATTATTTAAATAAGAATGCAGTGAAATGTGAAGAACAAAAGTTTTCTCTTCTTCGGAGATTTAAAATATTTGTGTTTGAGGTTGGAGAAAAAAAACTATGAAAGTGTTAATTATTATCTGCAAAATTGCATTGTGCATTTCACGCAATGGTGCTCTGATGATCTGCTTTATACCATGACGATATTTCAATGTAACATGCAACTTTAAAGTAGGTAAGATCAGTATTTTAGATCGCGCTATATTGAAAATATTTCAAGTAGGTTTTCTTAAATGAAAATATGATTTCTAATACTCAACATTAGTGAAATCAGTCAAAGATTTCTTCTCAACTTTCGTCCCTTAATTTCTAACGAACCAAGTTATAGATATGCACATCCAACTTATGAACTTTTATCACTTCATACATTTATTTCTTGTCGTTCTATAGAATTACCTAACATGAACATAAACATTTAAACATTTAATGTGACCAAGATTTGTTCTTTAATATTTATAAATGCTTCTATAAAAAGTTATTATATTCATGGAAAAATGAATGGAACTCCCCTTTCCGTAATTTCTGATTTTCACAGTTCAAGTTTTATTAACGTCAGCGTCAACAGCAGCAAAAAAAAATCAGAAAAACTATAAAAACAAAATGATCTACTTAATCGTGAACTCGTTAAAAGTGCCACTCAAATGACTCCAATACATCTGCCCGCATTTTTTCACATTCTTGCTCGCAACACTTGCTGACTGCTAAGTTTAATTTTATAATTTGGAATTTTCGAAGTGAACACAATAAAATTCTATTTTTGCTCGGTACTGGTAAACTTGCACACATGGAGTTAGAAGGAAGTGAACATATGAAAAACAAAAGTTGTTAATATTTGCTGAAATGCATACATTTCATGCAGAGTTGGGAATATAAATCAAAACTTTGTGTTTGTAGATTGATAGGAAACTTATGGGATTGTTTGTGTTGCATGAACTTGCAACCATCACTGGTCCTAAGTTGAAACCGAGAAAATATCAAGCATCATTTCGTAAGAATAATAAAATATCGTGCGATGCACCCTTTTTACTAGTTCTGAATAACAAACTCTCATAATAATCTTTAGGAACGTCAATGAATGAGAAGCGTCGTCAATTGAGAGGTGTCCATATTTTATTAAAAATTCTATTTGTCGGCGAAACGGTTTCTTTTAACATTTCAAACGCCTGTCTTCACGATCATAATTACACTTCAAAAAATGTACAACATCATCCTGGAAGAGCTGACGAGGAGACTGAATTTCTCATTATTCTCAGTGCTTCATGTATGTTTCACTTTTCATAAGAGACGACAAAAGACTAAGAATGGTAAAGTTGTTGATGAATGTGTGACTGTCTACACTAAGTGTAGAGATGGTGATGATGATGACGATGTTGTTTTTCTACCCAAAAGATCTATTATCAACATCGAAAGGAATTTCTTGAAATCCCTTAATTTAACCATTAAGGTGTTGGTTGTTAAGTGCTTCAGAATCTTTGATTTCTCATGCATTCACGTACCTCAGTTCCCTTAAAAACTTATGACTTTTTTCTCTAAGGATGCATGAAAAATTCAGAAATGAATTTGTCGATTCATTTCTTTTGATTGCCTCGAAAAATAGTAAGTCAAATAATGATTGTGTGACAAAAAGTAAACAGAATTGAAGGTGACAGAATCGAGTTTGGAGACCAATTAACAAAATTGTTTCACAATTATTTATACAAACGTCAAAAGTCATATCTTGGTAAGGAATCAAAAGTATAAAGCTATTATTAGATGCATTAAATGAGATGATTCATTCGTAAAAAATCTTACAACTTTCTCTAAATTTCATGACATTTAAAAAAAAACAATTACAGGAATTAATTCTTCAAGGATTTAAGAATTTGTTAGAGAAAGCAGATCAGGGAAATTAAAACTTAACAATACAAAATATCCTCAATAAGTTCAATTAGATAATTGAAATATGTATTGAAACATCACTATGAACTTAACCAAGATGAGTAAAGAATCTTTACAGCTGATGAAAATATTTGCTTCACAACAATTAGGTATCATCAATCAAATACGTCGGTACTTAAAAAAATAATAAAACTGACTCGAAGCAACAAAAAAGAGGTGACGTTGAATATTTTTTATTTAGCAGTAAGAAGATTAAATATAATAATGAATTCTCAGAGTTATCTTAAAAGTAATTTTTGTGACATTTAAAAAAATAATAAATTTGGGCACTAGGAAATTAAGCGATATTATGTATCATTAGTAAAGGACATTCAAAGTAGTATGAATAATGATAACTACATGGGTGAATAGGTGGATAGATTCATCTCAATTAGTCTTTGAAATAATCTGTAAATATTAACAGTCATATTTAGAAAAAATAATGAAAAAAAATTACTGCTCGTTCATCGAACAGCGAGTGTCTTTCATGTGTCCAATTGAATTGCGTGTTATTATTCATGTATACATGTACATAGATATATAGAAAAAGGTAAAAGATTATGCTTCTAAATTTGAGGTTTTAAATGTTTAACTTAACCTTCAACCGTCAACACCGAATGTCAATTTTTGCTTTGTTGCCATCGATTATTCGGACACAATTTTAAAGTGTAGTGAATTCGCTTAAATTATTTCTCAGATCTTTTTTCTTCTTATATAGATATCCAAATTCATTACGTAACCAATCTGAATCCGGAAACCTCTATTGGATCTACAAGACGGTTTGAGCGACAATATATGTAGGCTTGAAGTTTGTTGAGAGACACAATTCCACTCTTGATTGGTTTCAATTCAGTAAAGATACAAAGTACGTACGAACGTACATATTGCTATTGGAATGTTTAAGGAAAAATCTTGAAACATCGCTTGTATGTCAATTTTTGACGACTCATTGGTGTTACATATTTCGAGCTTGAAAGATGTCGAGTCTTGTCGTGATCACCCCAACCCATTCTGATGCGCACGGTGTCAGGCATTGAACATTGGAATATTCAAAGTAATCATAAGCAAGAAACAAAGAAAACATTTACTTTTTTGCTTTTGCTCTTGCTTGACGCATACAATCAAGAAAATCAAAAAATAACCTTTTGAGATTAATGTATACATATATGTCATCGATAATTCATTTTTATGTCTTATTCTTGGTCAACGAACGCAATGGCAATAACGACGAAAAATATTTATTATAATAGTGAATCCAAAGTAAGCGAAGTCTCTCGAAGTTTCATTCTTTTCATCAACGCATGTGATTTCAATGTCATCTCACTCCTCGAAATATAATGCTTTGTAATCCATCAACGACGCGTCGTTTTCTCGGAATATAAAAAGAAGATTCAAGAAAACATCATAGATTGAAAATCAATTTTTTTTCGTCTCTCGAAAAAGTCATCAGTGATTCTTTGAATAATAACATGGTTCATTATTATATGATACAAACTGTCAGGGTTGAATCGCAAGTTACAGAGTCTATCGAGTCTTCAACAAACTTCCATTATTGAACCTCTGAACCTGTCCAAAAAATGTCTTATGACAAATAGGTTTTTTAACGATTGAAACGATTTAAGAAACGTCTTTGAGATGTTTCTTATTTTAATTAAAGTGAATGACAAATCTAAAAAGCAATTGAGTTTGGAGGTGAGCGATGACGACTCTTGGCAGAATAATTGACAATTCGAACCGTCTCTTTTTTCTTCGTTTTGTGTTGTTGAAGAAACGATGTATCATTAGTTTCGTTTAATTAGATACACTTTACATTTGACACTTGATAAGGTTTGATGGATGCCTAATTTTCTGTGGAAAGCTTAATCGTAGATATTCTTGATCATTACTTTATTATTTAACTACATTTGTTACTTATTTCAAATATCCATGAGAAATTTTATTTGACCTTAAGTGAGTTGTGAATCTGGCAAAAATATTGAATATTGAATAGGATTTGTTTGTGTACTTGTAAACCTCTATCGACTTACCAATATTTGTGTAAAGTTCTCAATTTCTTACTTTGACTTTGTATCTTGGTATTTTACAATTGTCATATAGAAAAAAAAGTTCTTTCCTTCCCTTTCATAATTTAATACTTCAAAGTCATCAAGAGAAAATGTTATGAGAGAATATTTTATTGTCTATTTGTATAGATTCAAAAGAATTACAAGAAATTGCAAACGTCTAATTGTGATTAAAATAAACTGACAAACTGGGTGTTGCAGCGACCAACATTTAAGTTCAACTGCAATTTTTATTCAAAGAAAGAGAAAAATACTTGAAGTGAAAGAACCCTCAAAAATCTTCAGAAAATTGATTTTTAATTTTAAATGATTCAATACTTGGAAAATTTGTCATGAAGTTCGCTTTTTGAATTTATGTTGGAAAATTTTTATTGCATTCTGAATTTCTTTGATGTTTTTGTTTTCCTCTTTCCATCTCTTTCATTCTCATGGAAGAAATTTAACGATTGACTAATCTCGTAATTACTTTTGACATATTCTCCGCCTAAATATTCATCCAAATATAATAGCGAAAAGGAATTTTGGTAAAAGGCTAATCATTGAAATTACATCCTTTAATCTTGCAAATCAAAATGTTTTTATTTACATAAATGTTGGTTCTTTGGTGAAGGAAAATCCAAATTTTCAATTATTTAAAATACCCAAACCATTGAACACATCGCTTTCTTCAGTGATTGCGTAATTTAAAGTTATTCTATAAAATTTTCAATTAAATACGTCCGTGTTTCATTCTAGTTCGACTGTTTAATTGAAATCATTTTTTTATTATTTCATAAAACTCTTCTAAGGAAATTATAAATTGACAAGTCTGCCTATTAATAATTTTGTAAAACATTATAGGAAGCTACCAAGATGCGCTTAATAGAATGATAACTCACCATTATGTTTCATTTTTCCAACATATTGAGAAAAGCATTCCAATCGAATATTAAGTGAAAGAAAAGCAAAACGTCAATGTACGCGAGCACTGTTGCTTCTGCTTTTTCTTTAAATAGATTCCACGTTCTTTTATTTCGTTTTAAACCCAATCATTTTAAAGATGAGGAATATATATGTAAAATATCAAAAATGTGTAAAAATTAGGGTTAACCATTGACCGCTGCCGACTATCTTCTAATTTATTTTTAAAAGGCATTAATTTTAAAATTGAAATATAAAAAAATGTCCATTTAATATTTAGTAAAAAAAAAAGATTTGAAACAGCCAGCAACATGTTAAGAAATTCTTTGACGCACGTTTCATACAAACTCTAAAGAATATTCAATGCATGTTTTGTTTATGGTTGAACTCACTTTTTCGTTTATTTTTAGTCATCCAATTCACAATCAAACAACAGATTGTATAGAAGTCAAATGAATTTGTCTGGTTAGTAAGCGTCTTAGCTCTATGATAGAATGTTTACCACTGAACCATTTGTTATAAGTAATAAAAATTAACATGCTTAGCTAGTAGATGTCGCACAAGATGAAACGATCGTTGTGACGATGCGTCATGCTTTGACATTTTAATGATAATTAAAACGTTTTCACTCAATTATCTGACTCGTTTGTCTGAAATGCCATTATTTGAAATCCATTAGAACAGTCGTCATGAGATTTATTATAAGCTCTCATTTGACACTACCGCTTACATGACAACTAACGAATTGAATTTTCAAACGAAAATCAGCTTCGTGATTTATGCGTGTCAAAGAGATTACACATAAATATTCGTCGTGTGTTTACTTAAAATGATTGTAGTTGATGTTGTTAACTTGTGACTTACGCTTAATGACATGTGAAATTGACTTTTCATTATATGAAATTAAAAGAAAAATTTGTTGTAAGTAATTGTAAAGTTAAAGGAGAAATATAAAAGAAGCTAGTCGTTTTGTTTTATTATTTTCTTTTTAAGATGGAACTATCAGAAAAGAGGATATGAACACGAAACAGATCAGTGTAGTATATAATTAAATTAAACGAAAGAAATCACTCAGGGTTAAACTTTTACAAATGGAATTTCAGTGTGTCATGAGAGAAGTTTAAGTCATCAAGCATATGCCAGACAAAACAGAACTTCACAAGTGATAATTTACTTCCTATAGTCTCAATATCATTTGGATTCTTTATTTCGCGATGCTTGATATTCCATTCCAGAGAAACAACATAAAACATCGTTCCGTTTAAAGACGTTTAGGATGGGAAAACTACCTAAGAAGTAAATTACAGAATAAAAGAAAACGCTTTCAAAACAAAAAAAAAGAACAGAACAGAACAGTTTATAGTTTGGAACGAAATTTAGATCATGCATTTAGGAGGATCTCAAAAACGAATGCAACCACAAAAGAGTAAATGACTATAAACTTTATCTTTTAAAACACTTGTGAAACGCCCAATCAATTAATTTGTAAATGATTTCTCTGAAAGTTTTGTTTTTGTTTTGCGTTAGCATGAGATATTTAATGTTCAAAGTGTCTGAGAAGCGGAGAATTTGGACGTGTTCACGATAGATTGTTAAATGCATTTCATGATTCTTTTTTGCCTCTGCTTTCATATATCATTTTTGGATGAAAATAAATCGCTGGCATTCTATCTATTTCATTTGTTAAAAGCACTCAAAACTATTCTTCATAATGATTTTGCTTTAAAATGAAATGTTTTTTGTTTCAGGAGATATTTTTTTGTTGGTTCTTTAGGCATTCTTTTAAAAACCATTAAAAATTAAGATCCTTGCAAATCCTCAAACAGCAATCATTTGAAAACGATTCTCTTGATTTTGTTGACTCAATGAATATAATGAAGGCAAGAAGCAAAATGACCGGTGTCTGGTTACTTAGTTAGCGCGAATGTTAGAGTAAGTTCATTTTGTTGCAAAAATGAGGTATCATTATTCGAGTGAGTGCTAATAAGAATCGAAACAACGTCTAATAATAAGTTAAATCAACATTAAATATAGTTAAATGTCGAGATTCTTCATTTAAATGAAAGTAATAAAAATTGATATGAATATTTAAACAATCAGTTAGTATCCGCTGTCATTTTCACACACTCTTGAATTTTAGCAATCTCAACGTCTGCCAAGGAATCAAAGCATAAGATCAGATTGCCTGGTTACGAAGCAGAAATAAATAAAAGAATGGTGGGCATGGTTCAACTCTCTCAATTTGTGAATAAATTTTGTCAAAATCTATAATTTACTTTGCTTCATTTTCTCCTGCATTTAAATATTATTTATAAATATGAGCTTGAGTCCCTGTTTGTGAATTTGTTTTATTCAATTTCTTCATTCGGGGAAAAACAAAAATTACTGCTAACTGTCTTAATTGCTTCTGATATTTGTGTCTTAAATTATTGGTCGTAAAAATTATATGTAGTCAGTCGATGTTACGCTGCATCTTCTCCAATATTTGCGAATTCTCTTTAAAAATTTCGTTGACACTGGCAATGGCATGTAAGAATCGATAATGAAGAGTCGAACAATGAAAGGAACGAGAGTGAAAATATTTTTTACAATTATTTATCTTTCTTTGAAATGGTTGTGAATGTTTTTGGCATAATCAATTCGTTTAATTAAAATTAATGGTTAAAGTATGACGTATGATGCTGTATAGAGCAGATCGTGATTTGCGGAAAACTCAGCATAAACATGCATCCCTTTACCTTATATTTATTGTCTGTTTCAAAGCTTGAATAACCCCAATGCAAAAATTAAAATAACGACTATTCATTCTCGACAAACAAAAGAATTTGACATTTCATTACTATGCAATGAAAGTTGTAGAATATTCATTAGATAAAAGCAATGATTTGCATTCTAGATATGAAATTTAAATACTTTTCTATTACCCTTAACAAGATCAGACCTTACATTACGTCATTAGTGATGAAAGTCGACATTCTTAGTTGAACTTTTTTTTTGTACTGGAGAATCAACAATGAGACGAAAATGTGACAACAAAAGCAGACCAAAAATTTTCGTTTGACATTAAAACGTTTATTCTGTAAATTAATAAGAAAAACTTATAATTATGTATACTGAAAATCTGTTTTTTCAAGGTCAGCCATTGTCATTAATTGTATCGTTTTTAAAATTTGGCAAATCAATTTTCATTCTCTGTTTTCGTCTATTTGTTTTCTCATTAAAATTGAAACATCGATAAATTTAGCAAAATATCTGAAAAGATTAACCTTGATTCTTATTTATACTGATTCCAGTTCTTAATTGTATGTATCTATTTAATGAAATTTTAGCAAACACTTTTTGCTTCACTCCTTGAATTTGATGGTGCTCGCATTTAATTGAAGGCTTGTCACGGTCTGTTTTGATGCTTATGTAGATGGATTATGATATTACATGTCTATTAAAATAAAGAAATTCATTGAACAGTAGGAAAATCTTTTAAAATTTTTCTCGAAATTAATTTTCTTTCACTTATTTCCTGGAGAAAATAACAAAGTGCGTTTGAAGTTTATTTTTATGAAACTAGCTGAATCGAAACATGTTTTAGGATTTCATAAACCCAAGTGAACTTGTGTTAACTACTGGGCGAGAGTCTGTATTTAAATAGTTGAACACGTTAACACTAACAACTAATATTTCATAATGCGTTAATTGGTTCATCAAGTTGAGGTGACGATTTTTTTGAAATTTTGTAAATTCTGCTGAACTGTAAGAAGAAAAATTTCTGGAAAAATGAAACGGAAATTGACGACAATGACATAAAGTCTTTAAAGTTTAAACTTAATATTCTCAACTTTATTTTCTGTTTCATTATAATTCTAAATTTATACTTAATTTGATATTCGTTATGATTTTATTTATTACTTTTTATTTTATTTATTAATAAATCAATACAATTATTATTTAGATACTTTAAACAAAGTTTTCACTCTCTTTTTCATTATTAAGAAGACATTTAAAAATTTCGCGATAATACCAAGACGGCTGATTATGAATCATGATCATACATAAAAGAAAATTTATTTAGGTATTTATTTATTTCCTACTTAAATAACAGAGACGTGAGACAACGTGACAAATTTAACTGAGATTCAAAGAATACTATTTTTTATCTCTAAAAAACATACATCGGACGATCTTTTATGTATCACTGCATAAATCTTGATTTTTGATTTTCTTATTTAAAAAATATTATCGGAATCCTAGAACACTCTGATGAATGATCCATTCTCTTGAAAATAACGATTGTCTTCGTGTTCATTTGTGGAGCTTACATCCGACTCACTTTCTCCATCTGATGTTGCCGGTGGTTTCGAGAGAATGGAATTAATTAAAAAATTGAACGGTGGGTATTTAGGACCAAACAGTTTCTTGCTGTGCAAATTTTTCGATGAGTTTTTTGGAGATTTTGAGCGAAGATCAATCGCTTCATTTTCATCCAGTTCTCTTTTGTCATTTGCCACCAACTCAGAAGACGATTCATCAATATTATTAAAGTTTTTTGACAGCTCGCAGTTTAATTTCTCTGAAGAATTTTCAATTGTCTCACTAGGTTCGTTATATTTCATCAGTTTTGATCCCATAACCAAGTCGAGAGTGCTATTGGTGCATTTAATAGGGTTCTGACTTTTCCGCTTGCGTTTCGAGTTAGTAATGACAATATCATCAGCAAAGTCTTGCTTACCCGTCAAGTATTTGTCACTCTTCACTCTTATTGTTGGTGAAGTTTTCTTTACGCTGTAATCATGTGGTTCATTTTGTGACTCAGTGTCGCTCACGATGGGATTGTTTAATGAATTTTCGAAATCATCTACAGAAATATTGCCATCATCCTCATAATCGCTGACACTCGTGTCATTATACTCGCACTCGCCAGACTTTATAGAGTCGACTGAAGGTGATGCTGAAGGTTGATTGACGTATTGGGATGATGATGCTGGTGGTAATTGGAGGACGGCATCGTTTGGATATAGAACTGGAACCTTAGGAACTGAAACTTGTGGGAAAAACATTGCACGAGCTTGGAAGCTTCGTCCATCATGTGGAGAAATCTTTCTTCGTAAGTTTGATGAATGAAGTTTTGGATTTGGATTTGCACTATGACGATTACGTGATCTTCTTGAACTGAACATCATTGTACATCCTTCGACTGTACATTTGTGCATTTCACGCAAATGAACAGCCGAAAAATGAATTTTTAATGCACCTTTATCGCAAAAAGTTTTAAAACAAACATTGCATCGAATTCGTTTCTTGCCAGTCGCTGGATTTATAAATTGTGTACCAAGATTCGATGGGAAAGCATTCATTTGACGATGTTTGCGTACTTTTTCCATTGTGGGAGCAGAAGCGCAACTAAGTGATTTATCTGAGCTCTCTTGAGACTCGTGAGATTTTGACGTATATTCCGACAAATGGAAGTTGTTATTGTTACTCATCATTGGCGAATTCCCTTCTTTCTTTATTGATTCATATTCAGCCGATTTTAGTTTTTTCATTCGCAATAATTCATTATTTATATTATTCATGTCGAATGATGATCCTGTATGCGGTTGAAAAGGTTGTGGTGTAGGTACGTTCGATGACGTAGATAACACGGATGCCAATTGTGTCGGATGACTTAAACGCGAATAAAACGGGTGCATAATTGATTGCAAATTATTATTCCCGGTTACTGCTTGTTCCAAAGGCGATAATAAATTTTGCGGTTGATTTGGTGGTGACGGAGGTGCCAAGCCGGCCATTAATTGCATTTGTAAGTGTTGCAGTAAATTCAATTGCATGCTTAAGCGATGCTGCATTGCTGCTTTCTCCATATCGGTCTGAAGAAAATTTGGGGGCTGGGATGACATTATAGGATGGATTTCTTTCTCGTTGTATTTGAACACTTAAATGCTACGCAGTGCTATATCTGTGAATGATAAATATTGAGAGGAAAACAAAATTAAAATGTGGATCAAAATGAAATATCGAAAAATTACAATAGTGGTAATTTGTATTTTCTTCAATTTAGCGCCATTAATTTACAAGTAAATATTTTCACATCTGCATTTATATTTGTTTCGACCTTTTCTCTCCTTATTTGTTCGCTAACGCATAATGAGCATGACCATTCTTTAAAATTTTAACATAAAAAGCCAATGTCATTTCATAAATATTAAATAACCGCAACCAAACAAAATGAGTATTTGATGGTGTTTCTTTTCTTTGAGCTACTGATACAAACATACGAAGACCAGAACACAATAAGTTCTTTTTATTGCCCAATTTGAAGAAAAAGAAAAAAATCTGATGAGAGTAATTTGCAATTTAATCGAAGAGAGTGATCAAATAAAAGCTTTCCTAAACCTCTGAGATAATTTCATACGCATTAAAAACAGCGAACAACTTCCGACGGGAATCAGACACTTAATCAGAGTTTGGGATAAATAATGAAAATATTTATTTAAATTCTTCAGATAGATAAATTATAAAATATTTTCTTCCTTTTTTCAGAAGATAAAAATGAATTTTTTATCAATGAATTTCCTATGTCATAAATCATAAAACTGGTTATTTTTAAATATTTATTTCAATACATTCAGAGATGATTCAAATTTGTGCAACTTTGATTCTTTTTAAGATCTTCAGATATCTAATATGGTGCTTCTGAAGAAAAGAAAATTTAATGTCTCTGACGCAATTTAATATGCTTCGCGAGAAGTATCCAATAAATTTTCCAAAAAAAATATTTGGCTTGAAGATTAGCGGTAACGACTCAAATATCATTTTGGTATATTGAGTGTGGCTGTTTTAGCAAATTTTTAATACTTTTTCAATATTGTTCTGTGCATCGTTGCATATGTTGCAATGGAATGAATATTGCTTGCAAACAAATATCCAAATTTAATGCATTTTTTCTTAGTAATGCTTCAAAAACTTATTTATCATGAGCTTGAAGTTACCAGAACTGCTGTCACCTTTAGGGCAAACCTTTGAAAAAAAGGTATCATTTCATCAACAAAGTCGCGAAAGAAAAGGATAAAAAATACAATATTCTTGAAAATATATTAACAAAAACCAATTCCAAGAACTTATTTTTGCCAAGCCAATTTTAATTAATTTTTTTTTTGAAACTTTTTTCGAAAGAAACGAATGGAACATGTCATAAAAATCCATAAAATTTCTTGTAAGCTGTCTTTGATGACCAGAATGTGTTAAAGAAGAATATGATCATGGAAGCTTATAAATTTAAATTCAAACTGATTAATAAATACCGATTCGTGAAGATTGAAAACTCATAAAGATACTATCATGAGTACGATATTTATCAGTATGCCTAATAACTTTCACTATCATCCTTTCCATACTTTAATCCATTAATCATTTATATGTATTTTAAATTTAAAAAAAAAGAACAGAAAACTCACCTGCGAAAGATCATTTAATGTAAAATTTGTCAACTGATTAAAAGGTTCTTGAAATTTTATTGTTCAATTTTCAACTTCTTAAGATATTGTTCTATTTTTTCTTTATGAATTTTAAGTTCGTTATCGTCTTCTTTTTTCACTTCTTAATGTTATTTTTCACTGAACAGTTTTCAACTTGTTTTCTTGGATAAACTTGAATGCTTAAAATAAATGTTCTAGGTAGATTTAGATTGAACTATTAGATGCATTTGTTAATCTTTATACTTTGGAGCAAAAAATATCAAAACACGTCTGACTTGTTCAAATCAGTATTAAACAATGAGAGGCGATTTGTGTAACAATATAAAACATACAGTTGCAACAAGAGCGTCTTAACACACATAAAAATGTTTCAAGCTGCGGAGAAGAATTGAGGGGAAATTTCTCACAAACACATTTTACAATTTTCTCTGTGTTAACTTAACACAACCATGTGACACGACAAAATGTTGCATGAGCGCTACCAGATATCGAATCTTTTTTTGTAATTTGTAATGAGGCGTTTAATCCAAAACATCTCAAACAAAAGTTCATCAAAAATAAAGATTTGCTCAAAGATTATTTTTTTGGGAAACTTGAAGATTTAAATATTTTAATTTCTTTAAGATTGTTTGATATCGCACCTTTAATGTACTTTTCGTACTACATAAGAATGTTTTTATTTAAAGAAATAGAATAAATATAACAGGTTGAGCAAGTGTTCATGCATATACATGTATTAAATAATAAAGAAAAATCTCTCGGAAAGATAATATTACACATTATGTTATGATCAGAGTTGTAAATAAAAGGAAAATTCTCTCAAACTGAATTCATTATGGATATTGCGCAAAATTACAAATTTCTTTCTACTTTCATGAAATTTCCGAGAAAAGTTTGTGCTGTTAATGAAATTTAAACTTTTTATTGTTTTATAGATTTGTGAATTCGGAACCCTTTGAATAGATATTCGGCTCGAATTTCTTCAAAGGAAAATCCGAAAATGTTTATGGCTTTGTGAGAATTACCAAAAGGACTAATTGACGCTGTTCTACATTTGGTCCTACCATTTGTGCATCAAAAAATAAAGTCATGGATGCCGTCAAAAATCATCACATCAATAATTTTCCTTTACATGAGATGAACTCTGTATGATAAGTAAAACTTATGGTGATATAATTTGGTTTTATGTTTTACGACTCCTTCTTGTTCTTTTCTATTCGTTTTTATTCTTTACATCTTTCTATCGCTTGACTACAGGGAGTAGATATCTTTGTGTGGTTTAGTTTGCTTACTCTCTAAACTTTACCCACAATTGAGATTCTATTCAATCGATTTCTAGATCATTTTGTTGTGTCTGTTTCCTCACATTATCGTGTTACCTTCGTTGGTGGACTTTGGGGTTCAAACTATCTATAATAAACCACATATCAATATGAAAAGTTATCTTTCAGGTAACTATAAGATAAAAGAGAAATGTTTTTATGTTTTCCAATATTTAAGAGAAATTAGGGGATATTTTTATAATTTTATAACAAAGTTCTTAAACAATTCGATAAACATTGAAGATTAATATGTAACAACTGAAAGTACTTTAATACATAACATGCTACTCATTGAATAAATTATAGTTGTGTTCTACATAGATAAACAATTTCCCCTTTTCTGATCCAAAAGTTGATGAGTTTAACCCAGCAAGAGATCAAAGATATTGCCTAAAGCAGATCGAAACCAAGTGAAAGGATAGAGTATAAGTAAAGCAATCAATGCAATTAAAGAAATTGAATTATTAACGCTTGACTTCCTTTTGAAAAGTCCTTATTATCGAGTCCTTTCTTAATTCTAAGAAGAATTGGATTTTTTTTTATTCTGAAACCGCCAAAACGCACCGAAAATAAAAGAAAAAAATTAAGAGAACGCCCTAGGGCGCTGTGACATCGAATTTCTCAAAGAACATTCCCTCTGACAAGAATATTAATGGCTTTTATATAAAATTAATTATTTTTGTTTCGTTTCAGTATATCTGTCTCTCCATTCCACCTTAGCGTGGTACCTGTTGATGATGGTTGACTTTTTCTTTTAAATTTTGCAATATTAGGCTGTTATTATTGTTCTGAACTAGACAGCATAAAAGCCAACGTTGATTCATTTTGCTGTGAACGTGAAGTGTTTTTCTTCTAACAGAAAAGATGACAATACAGAAAAAAAAATAAATGAAGAAAGAAGAAGATAAAAGATCAGCTTGGCTTATGATCAAAAGAAATAATAGAAAATGTCATGTCAGGTGTCTGCCTTTTGTGACCTGTTTTTTTATTGTTCTCTGGTTTTCTCCTCTTACTTAAATTTTTGATAAATGATAATTGGGAATTCCGATTGTTGCTTAGGGTTCGAGACAAGAACATAATGACAATGTTAGTTGCACATTTTCCATGTTATTATCTTGTTCAATGCGGTAATAATCGATTGTCCTTATATTGCATTACTCTTTCTTACTTCCTTCACTTGAACAATCATAAATATATATCATTCAATGATCCGGATGGTGTTATACATATGTCTTTGACACTTGATAAACATTACAGCATAAAAAATATGACAAAGAATTAAGAAGAGTTTGTTTCTGCTTCCATACAAAGAATGATTGATTTGAATACTTATAAAGGTTTAAGATGATTTCTATGGTGCATCATTATTGTGTCCTTTTCTTTAAACTTTAAATAAAAGGATCAATTAAGGCGCTCAAGAGTTCTACAGACAAAAACGTGTATCTAAAATTAAATTTGTATATGAGAATCTTAAAAACCAGTTTTTTTTTAATATCATTCTTTTTTTGTTTTCGCTAAGTATAAAACTGAAGAAACCGCTCACACCGTTGAAGAACAAAAACCCATGCTGAGAGCAAAATAAAAAACGTATGGAGACTTAATGATTACATTTTTGTGTTTTGTAGAATCATCTTGTCCTTATGATCGTGTCTTGTCGATCATTAGTCCAGTACAAAAACGTAGATTTCTCGAGATGTTATACAATAAACTATCTGAGAATGTTCTGAATGTTGAGACAACCATTCCATGACAAATGACTTTTTCTGTTGATTGATTTAGCCTCATGTCTCATAATTATATGTTCCTATTGAATCGAAATATTTTTTGACTTATACATTACGTTTCGGAGCCTTCAAATTCAAAAAATTACGTCTTCTCTTCTCTCGATGAATCAAAGAATTTTCATTACTTCATCACAGCATGGTGACTTTCGACAATTTAGTCATAGAATCATGAGAACCCAAGCACGAATTTTCGTCTTTCGACATGCATCATCGTTCAATCATTAAAGATAGATGAGAGCAAAGATCCTCCTTTAGGTTGTGAAAGTTTTTGATTTGTTTAGACTCCAACTATGTAGATAATATGAAAATTGCTTCGACTCCCTTCAAACATTAGTTCGTTTTTTTTTATTTTGATCTCACTTCGTCAATTTTCACATGGAGCATAAACATAATTCTAAATGATCTCTTCAAAAATGTAGATACATCCTCAACTTTATTGCTTCACATTTATTATAACAAAGAAGCTTCTTTGATCCATTTACTGATGCAAAAATTAATTGTGTTTGGCCTAAGTTGCATATTCTTTGTATATTTACTCATTTCATTTCTCTGACGAACATTCTTTCTCGAAAAAACTTCCTTCATATTCCCTACACATATATAAATGTATACAAGATCGGGATAGAAAAGGCAGAGGAAAAGCAAAACATAATCCATATCATACATCCGTAAAATTTTTCGTTTATCATCATTTTTTGGGTTGCCTTCTTTTCTTCGCTGTCTTTTGTGTTGTCAAAGAATTATGTGAGATAATATAAGACCTTGGGCGCCGCTTCAAATTACTGACAGTCTACCAGGTTCCATTGTGCGATTGTCGAAATGAAAGATATGCGTGAAGTGAGAATTTTTTTCCCTTTCCGAATCAATAAACGACAAATTGAAATTTTTCATCGAATTTTTAAGAAGGCCTTTTGATTTTGTGGATCTCTCTCTCTCTCTCTCTCTCTCTCTCTCTCTCTCTCTCTCTCTCTCTCTACTTATGAGTTATAAGCAAAAAAAATAAATAATTTGTTAATTACTAAAAGATCTTTGAAATGTCATAAATATTTTATTTCCTGGACTTGGGCGGTCAGTTTCTTTATATGTTCAAACTTCGAAGAAAGAATACGTGAAGAAATTAAAATTTTAAAATAATAATTTTTCAATATCACCTTTAATGGTGTCTTTTGTCTGGCGTCTTGAAGTATGCTCAGCTTGACATTTCTCGAGATGATTCGAATTTGGAAATATCGTTGCATCCATTTTCTTAAATGTTCTTTCCTTTCTTTTATTGCAACACATCATTTATGAACACCTTAAGAGACGAAATGTCATTTGGGAAAGATATAATTTGCAATTCAAGTTGTGCACGTTACAGTCTGTTTAACACAAAAATATTCAAAAACATGAGAATTGAAACTTAAAGTAACCGAAGATAATCTCAAGAAAAGAAAATGATGTCACAGTGTCCACAATTTTTATAGAGTCCATGATGTCTCGGTCATTAATTAAACGTCAGAGAGTAACAGTTTCTCATGGAATTGTGAATTCTAATTTCTGAATTATTTAGATCGTTTGGAAACTTTGAAAGAGAAATAATAAGAAAATTGTAAACTTTAGGGCGTTTTGGATACGAACATAGATATGTCAGCAAAATTATCATAAATTTTACTTGCTTTTTTTACGGTCACAAAGCGACAGCACCAATTTTTACGCTCTTTGACTGTCAAGTGTAACGAACAGAGTGGAATCTCCATATTCATGAGATGATCTTATTTATTTTTTCCCGTCACATATTTGCATAAAATTAAAAGAAAAGATGTAAGTAAAAAATGAAAATAATTACCTGAAAATTTCCGTCATGCATCTCCGGTGGTGACGTTGCTGAAGAAGTAAAATTCTATGCACTATCCAATTATATTATGGAATATTATGATGCCCTTTTTTTATCGTCTTTAAAAAACTTACTTGTTGCACATTCTTAGTTTCTTTTCTTCGAATCAGTTGTTTTGAGGTAGCAGTGCATAATAATTAAGGCAGTTACGCTAGATATACTCTCCGTAACTTTAGCTTTTCGTGGATTATTTATTTATGCGCGTACTCAATGGCTTTTTATTTCTTTATGAATCCAATTTACCTGTGCAGTTGGCGTGTTCTTCTTCAGCTATTTATTTTTCATGTGTTTTCTCTTTTAGCGCAATGGTCTTAATATCTAAATGGACTAGAGTGGTAGTAAGTAATAACAAACATATTATATTATTTCTTCTCTCACTTAGTCTTTCAACAATCAACTAGCAACGAAACTCATCCATTCTAGAGGTCAACACAGTTTTGTCTTCAACATGTTTCATCCCAGCTGTTGAATCAACAATTTTCTTATTGATTAGTTTTATTAAGAAAGAAAGAAAAAACGAGTTGTGACTTTTGAATTATGAAAATATGTTTTTATGAAGAGAACATATGGTAGTCAATGAGAAAACAAGTAAATCTAATGATGTTTGAAAATCATCGAAGTTCTCAACACCTATTTTGTCTTAAAGATGCTTAATAAGCGAGGGAAATCTTCTTGAATTAAGAAAACATCTTTGGTAAGCAAGACCCTCGTGAAATTCATATTGAGTTTGTCAAAGTGGGGAAAATATTTGGAAAAATCTTGACATTTTCCCCTTTCATGTTGCAAAACAAAATTTTTGTTTGACTATTTGAAATGTTTATGTTTACGATTCCATTGTCTTAAAATAAGCGATATTTTTCATTGAATGTGCTTAATTTCTTTAAAAGAAGAGAATTTTTTTGGAAATGAGAAGTTCTGACGTTTGCATACTCAAATTTTTAAGATTTAAAAGAAAAGTTTAATGGAAATAGTTCATGAATATGTAGAAAAGAAAAATTGTATGACTTCAAATACTTTTCACCTCATTCTATGTATATTTACAAGACAAATGATTTAGTAGACTTAAACTTGCTTGAAAAGTCGTCTTAAACATTTTGAAATATTTAGATTGGATAAAACTTTATTCGAAATTTCCACCGCTGCATATGAAATATTATGATTCCTACAACGCTCATACTTCTTAAGTTAGTAGAGTGAAACAAATTTCAAATATATTTTCTTTATAAATTTGAAGAAAAAGAGAAGTTACAAACGCCTTAACTTGCACCAAATCTCATAAAACTTCAAAGAGATCAAGAAGGTTTATACCATCCTTGATTATTCGGAAAGTATTTTCAATTCACGATGAATTCTTTTTGTTGTAAGACCTAAAGGCAATTTTAATTTAAATATTAATGTGTCTCGTTCGTTATTTAATTTAGCAGAACTTTTTTCTTCCCTCGTTTCAATTATATTTATGATTGTATTGCAGTTACATTCAACAAAAGCAATAGAGGGATTTAAGAGAAAAGAATAATATGAAGCTAGAATATCTCTTATGTAGAAGTGCAAAACGTAAATTATTTATTACTTATTTCTATATATTTGATATCAAAACGTCAACAACTCGATGATAAAGTGGCCAAGTGGGGATATTAACTTGGATGAGTTATTTTTGCTTCTGTTGCCTGTTGGTGATAACTAAAAGGAAGTTAAGATAACAAACATTTTATAAGACTTGCTGACACCATGGAAAAAGTTTTATTTTGATCTTCTTTGTCTAAAGCAAAATAAATATATACGAAAATACTTAGATATATGTGAAAGTATGATGAATGACAACGTAAATGGGGATAGCTGATAAATCATAAAACAGAAAAGAATGAGACTTGAAAAGTTATAAAATAATGGTGCGGGGGTGTCTTGAAAATAACGTGCAAAATAAGATGTTTTTCTTTTATTTTCTTTTAGTAATGGGAAAATACTTTGTTTCTTATTGAAATTAATAATTTCCTAAAACGTAATTAATTCAATGCAAATAAATATTTATTTGACATTAAAAGTATACTCAAAAAGTTAACAAAATGTGCTTTCAAAACAAAAAAATTCTACCCAGTAATATTGGAGACATCAGACCTGAATTCACATGTATTGCTTATTAGAATTTTTTCGATTATTGTTATGAGACATCTGAGAAAATTCACACCAATCGTGACAATAGGTGCCGCGCGTCACACGTTGTCATGTGTACATTTATTTTTGCCACTTTGTTTTTTAATGACTTTCATTTATGCGATTAGATAGATAGAACGAATATTAGAATTGAACAAAGAACACACAGAACCAAACATTGAGTTGATTATTGGGATATCAAAAAGTGATATCAAGGGGATCATTAATAAAGTAAAAGAGAGAGAGAGAGAGTTGAATGTTTTATGTTCCTTTACGGTAGCAAAAAATGTCATCGATTGCTTTTAGAAATTGGAAAGAATTGCTTGGGAAAATGAAAATGTGTCAATAAATGTTTATGAGCCACGGAAGTGTATGTAATGTAGACATTTAATACAAATGGTAAAAGAAATTAATTCTGAGTGGTATCTTTAAGAGAAATGTCACGGGAACCAAAGCTGCTTTTTGAAGCATCAATCGTAATAATTCACTTTCTTCCATTGTTGATATTTCTTGGGCAAAAGAAGTTAAACAGTTTAATTTGCAAATATTTACTTCCTAAGTTGCAAATGAATATTTTTTATGTATTTTTGTCCGCGGAACAAAAAGTGCTTCAACATAATTTAACTACATATAGTTAACAGCATAAAATAGCAGAATCGAAAGCGTAAATACTGTAATGCCACGATTAATTATAAATTTAACCTGAATTGAGATGCATGAAAGGTGATAATTAAAAGCGAGTGAAATGATTGCATAAACTTTAAAATATGTTCTCATGCTTTGATGTTAATAATATGTTGATGACAAATTACGTTAAGAGTATTAACATATTTCTATTGTTTAATTTAGAATTTTAAAAACCATATTTAAATAGGAAACGTAGACATGATGAAAATGACTTATAAGTTTATTAACTTCAAACTGTTAATTAAATTAAAAAAAATTCTTTTCAAAAAATTACAAACTCTACAACAAATTATAAAAGATGTCAATGTTGTCATAATCTTTGAACCTTTCAAGTATAATCAAAACCTGTGAAAATTTCCATCAGTGCTTGCAAAGACACGAAAACAATTCATTAGTCGTTCATTTTTCATTATAACACGAAATGTGTTCGATCTTATTACTGTTTCTGTAGCGTTTATTTTTTTCCATTTGCACCACACACTGCCGAAGATTTTATTTTAACTTCAACATACTTAGAAGCTCTACCTAAGAATTTTTTATCTCGGAATGACGGTATTAACAGTGTTAAGTGTTAAATGGCTAATTAAAAAGTGTTCACGAGTTTAACATAAATATATTGAGAAACGACAATAATTAAAATCATTGGAACCAATTAATTTAATAGCACTTACGTTTCAGGATAAACTTCTTTGATGGACTTGTTAATGCGATAAGGAAATTATTTTAAAAACAAACAGAAAAGGCAAACGAAAGAAAATAGAACAAAAAGATGTAGGTAAACATACAAAGAGTTTGGAATGAGAAACGGCACGGCGGCCTTATAATTTATTCATATGACCAATATATGTAAATGAAATAATAATTTTTTGCTATCTCTCTGTTATTGATAAAAAAAGCTGAAGACTGTTTCAAATTTGCAGGGGAACAAACGAATGACTCCGTGAAATTTTAATTTTGAATGTTCTTTGATGTGAGAAAAACATAGCGGAAATGAAATGAAAAATAACGGAACAAAATTCACCCTCGCATTCCAAAACGACGAAAAAAAAAGAAAATTCTTTTAGTGTAATCAAATGAAAACAAATTGTTTGGTGAATTTTACAGAAAATTAAACAATTTTCTTTCCTTAAGGAGAGTGAACATCTTGGAGGGTTCACGAATAAGTTTTCGAGTAAGAACATGATGATAAATTTCTTCATTTCACTCAATTTAATGTCAAAGTTGTTCCCCAAAAGCCTTGTGTGAACATAAATCACCGCAAAACAATGGAATAAACTTTAATTATTTTTTAATTAGAAGCATAGTCCCCACTCAGTGTTGTCATTGCTTGTTAAAATTTTGATTTTCTGTTTTCAGTCCGCCGTTTTAAACTAATTAAACGTTTAAATATAAAATATTACTCTGCTACTTTTCCGAATTTTCCAGGTCACGTCGAATGAGATTTTCTTAAGTACGTACAACTGTTATTGTCGTTTCTTGATGTTCTGTCATCCCCTGCTTTCATTATAATGTTGCACATTAGATGATGACTTTCAAATTTTTGTCGCCTTCCCAATTTGTGCAGCAAATCAATAAGTGGAATGAAAAATTGATTCGAACAATGTTAACGAATACATTTTTACGACAGTTGACTTTGTAAACTCATTGCTTCTAATAGTCCAAGAAACATTTTATAATCAGAATTCTACAAGGGAGCACGTTTTATTGATGATCTATTTGAGTACGTGGCTTCCCGAAAAGAAAGCTTCTTATCATTCGTAACAATCAACTTCGATGTGTATTTAATCGAGTAACCAGAAAAATGTTAAACTTAGATAACATTTTTATAACTTTTTGACCATCTGAGACATTTCCTTTCCACTACCGACACATATGTTTCGTTAGAAAAACACTCGAATGCTTGCAAAACAAAAATCAAGTGAGTTTCGTTCTAAATATCCCCCCAAATGAAATCTCCTTAAATATGATGTATTAACTATGATATCAAACGATATCAAAACTGACTAAGTAACATGTGTCATGTTAAAAATGAATTGCTAGTAATTAATCATTGTTTCAAATTTATTTCTATTTCCTACTTAATCTCATGAACAACATTAACCATATTAGAAACAAAGATAATTTATAAACTCACATAATATATTTTTGTAGTTATGTGTGTGTTTGAAGGAGTAATAAAATTTAATTAAGTAAAAGAACGAAAATTTTATCGAAGGTATTTGAATGAAGTTAAGTTGAGCAAGCAATCATGATATATTGAACTCTTGCGCGGAAACTGATGAGGCTTATCTCGTGAATATGAAAACAAATACGGAATCTTATCAGACACTGACAAGGCCATAACAATTTTTGCTTATGTGAAAAGGAATTGTAAAATGCTAATGCAAAATTGATGTATCAGAGGACTTTTTTTACCTTCTTTGCTCTTTCATTCTTTTTCCAGAAAACATTTATTTCGCATTCAATTTATTTAAGTGTCGATCTGATAAATACTAAATTCTCTTTTCAGTACAATCTCTCGTGTGTATATGCTAAGGGGTAATTGGAGCAAAGAATGTTTACACGAAGCAAAAGATCAGCGAAATAAAAATCTTGAGAGTGCATTTACTTTAAGCTTTACGACTATGTTTATTCTGTGAAGTTCACAAATTTCCATACAAGTTTCCAGTAACAAACTCTCAGCTGTATACAAAGTGGATTGATCAGAAGAAGAATTTTTTTCGCGCAATTTGAGACTTAGCATGAAATTCCATAAAATTTAAAATATCTAAGAGTCAATTTAACTTTTTTCCTTATTTCCCATTTCACATTCAATGCTGTGAAAGTTGATTATATTTATGTATTCAATATAATAAATTATTGGAATGTTTTGTTGTGGTTTCTTATCATCTTTTAGCAGTGTCATCCATTTATTCATTTAGCATTTGCACAGTAAGTAACTTTTTATGTTGCGTTTGCCATGTTTCGTTTAAGTGTCCGCAATACGAACTGGATGGTTGTCTTTTTGTCTTTCGGAAAAAGACAAGCCATGAATTTTTATTCAACTCGATAGGATAACATAAACGTGTCATCAAAGATATTTAAGCTCACATTAAAAATCAGACTATCATTAATTAAATCCATGTGAACACAAGCAACGACATAAAGCGACAGGGTTCTCGAGTCAAACAAAAGAAGAAAGAAAAAAAATCGTTTCCAAGAAGGCAGCTTTGAACTGAAAGATTTTGTTTTTATATTTTGTTTTATTTTGCAGATTTCTTCTATGTAGCCGAAAAATCTTTTCTTTTACACAAACTGTTGATGATCTTAGAAATAAAATGTAGTATTAAGTCAAAAACCACACATAACAATTTCTCATTAAAGAATAATTAAGTTAATGACAAAGAAAGAGAGAAATTTAAATAAAAAATATTATGAAATAGCCATCGATGTGGATGACAAACGAGAATGAGAATAAGAATTTAAATTTTTAAGATTTTATTTGTGATAAATGTAAAGTCATCGACCAAGCGATCTACATTTCACAATGATCTCTTTTTTCAAGAAATAAATGTCATTCTTTTTGCATGCATTTCAAAATTGATGACATGTTTTTTTACGACTGTCATATCTCTGACAAAGGAAGAAAATCATGCAGCGGCAAAAAGTCGCACTTCAAAAGCCAGTCTAGTAAACAAATTGATGAAGTCGTAATTTTTATTCAAATCAACATTGAGGTTGACTGTTGACATGATAATCAAATGACAATTTGGAACGCTCTTTGATTGACATAAATCAGCTTATCAGCTTTGTCGTTTTAAACTTAATTGCTTTTTCGTTGCCGTGCCAAAGATCAGACACAAAGATCCGGCCTTGAGACAAATTTATTTAATTGCATTACAACAGAATCGGAGAAATAAGGTTGAAAAAGAGAAGAAAGACATATTTCAAATATATTTCTAATTTGAATACATTCAACCTTTTAACAATGCCGAGAAGTGTTTTAAATTTAACAGATCTGTAGTATTTAGCAATGTAGAGTATCGAATTACTTTAAAGAAGTTCAACGTTGAATGAATGAAAGTTTCAAAAACTTTTCTTCTTAGTTTTTAATTTTACTTCAAATATTTTAGTTTTGTTATACAAATGAAATGATCACAATGATTGGCACAAAAAATTGCCTTATTAAACTTGTTTTGTGTCGCCTTTTGAAGCAGAAATTAATGTGATAGATTTTGACATCTAAATAGTATTTTATGTCATTGAATTAGTGTCTTAATAAAATTTATTCTAAATATATCCGGTAGACAAGTTTATCTTTACTTGTTACCTATCGTCAAATCATCTACTTTGATATTTATTCGTAGTTAACTATTTTTTATAATCAACGAAAGAACGAACTTTAGATAAACGAAACAAATAAAGATACAAAATATCCATTCGGAATTCACTTCAAAGGACATCCATTGAAACAACTTGATTACAAAGTTACATTTTAATGTGATTTCTAATCGTTAATTTTATTTTGAGCGGCATAAGTTCATTGATTGTTTTATTTCAAACTTAAATCAGACATAAAATCTGATAAGTCTAAAGGTGCTCTATTGCTTCCGAAATCTTAATTTTAAAACGGAAAATAACTTCCTTTGATGCTTCTAATTGTCTGTTTTATTGCGGTTTAATTATTGAGCTCTTTAAGTTCCTATAAATGAATTATCTTGATCATCAAAGCGCGACTTAATTGAAGCTTCAAAATTTATATTCTTCTAAATTCCAAAAATAAAAAACTCCTTTATCAAAACATCTTCCAAAACTAGAAACCTCTCTCTACATATAAAAAGTATCTAGTAAAATCAATGAAAGCATTAATAACCAATCTCATTAATAAAAGGTTTCAGATCGATTCAAACCGAAAGCGACGCAACGATTAAACGTCACATAATTTATGACAACGACTTTCACAGTAAGAATAAAACTTAGAACAAGATCCGCAAAAGACAAAATCAATAAATTTCTTGTCTTTCGTGTTAGGATCCAATAATTTGTGTTTAATGTGCCCGATGACAAATCTCCAACAGTTACAGAACATTCTGGGGAGCATATCGTTAATGTTTGACCAGACGACATTTTATCTACATATGTTTACCAATAATCGAAGCAATTAAATATGTTAAGCAGACTTCTAATATCCATTTCTGTAATTGTACTTTGATCAGTTTAGAATTTCAAAAGTGAGTTTGTAATAAACCCAAGACCTCTGCATGTAATGTAAACGCTTTAGAATGAATGAGAAGGGAATTTATTTAAAACTGAGTTTGCATAACTTTTATTTCTTGCAACTGTTATCGCTGTTTACCCTCGCATCATTAATAAATGTCCCCAGACAATCATGCTTTTGATATTTCTCAAATTTCAGTTCCATTGTAAAAAGTTAAAAGAGCGCTTAAAGGGAAATTATGAATGCGTGGAATTAAATAATTTCAGCGACTCTTATTTAAGTCTTAATCGTGCATTACTATACACTCTTTTTTTAATATTTTTTGTACCATTTCGACATCTGCAATACGATACAAATGGAAACAAAGAGACACAAGAAACTTAAGAACTGATAAACATAAAGAAATCTTTTCATCAGTGGATATAATGCATAACAGTCTGTCAAGTGATATTAATAAAATCGTTTGACCTTTAAAAGAAAAACAAAATTAATAATTTTGATCATTTCGCGTTCGTATGGATTACAATTTCAAAATAAAAATGTAAGATTATCGATACTGAAATGCAAGTGTCGCGAAGTCATTTGCAATTTGATATCAGAAATTTGTATTTTCATTCGAAGCTTTTCTTACTTTTGTTCTTCTTGTAGTAAAAAAAGACGTAAGTTTCCTTAATTGTTCAATATCACGCACATCCTTTAGCTTAAAATTTCTTCTACACGTTAATTTAATGTATAAATAGGGACGGACACAGACCTCAACATCATAAATAAGGAAGTTCGCTTGATACCTAAATTCTTGTTATACATAAAACATTGTTTTGTGGCTTAATTCATATCAATCCTTTGCTAGGTATGGTAAAGATCAATTCTTTTTATAACAGCAATTGCAAGTGTTTAAAATTATGATTAAGAAATGTTGTTGATGTTGAGATACTTAAAATTGATTGCAGATAAAAAGACACAAAGTGACTTAGTTGCTTTTAAAGAAACTAAGTTTTAATAATTCATTGATAGACAGGAAAAGAAACACTAAATCTTCCACTCGTCATCACGAAGTTGCACATGCTAACTTACATATTTTGTCTTCCATTCATTCTTCCTTTCTTTCATTATGAAAACCTAATAAATAACAAAACCGACGAAGTTATAGTGAAAATAAAGGACTCTCTTAATTACATGTCATTGAACAAAAAGAAGTGGAAATCAAACATAATTCTTGTACAATAGAGAAACTTTCTCAAACTAATTAATCCCAAATGATAAATACGACAGAGAAGTTGCTTGCGAGTTTTGTCACGCAGCAGCAGCAGCAGCAAAAGTGATAGAAGAAAATAAATTTATTTTCGTACATTTACGTACAACACTTGATACGAGAAGATAACTAATGACGCCATAGCAAAACTTCCCTCAACTTACCACGAAGGAAATGTTAGTGATGTTCATATTTCTTAACAAAATATTATGTTTCTTGTCTATGATTAAGAAAGGTTTCACCAGAATGACATAACTTTTACAGACCCCTAAATTACTTTTGTTCTTTCAACGATTTTTCACAGCTTTCCTCCACATCTGAGACACTCATTCACACAATGACGCTTGCACAAAAAGAAAGTTCTCTGAAAAATCGAAAGTCATTCGTCATATTTTCAATCTCGGTTTCGAAATTAAATCAGAATTCTGTGATGACTCAACATCAACATGCATGTTTTAAGTCCGCTTCTCCCTTGATTTATATTGAAGACAAAACATTTCTATTTTTACATTATTTTCTTGATCAATAAATTTTAAAATCTGTCGACAAAACAATGATGATACAATAAGTTTTCATTTGTAAATATTTAGACATTCTACATAAACAGATATGGGCATATTCATTTCTTACTGACGATGGCGCATTAGGAACTTTTAATCAAATTTAATGTTTAGAAATTGTCACTGTTTCGTTCTTTAAGATGCTTTTCTTTGTTTTGAGTCAAATGCTGCTGATTGTAACAAATTATTGTGATTAGTAAACCTCAGAATAAATATTTGAAATCATTATTGATTTATCTGTAACTTTCATGCAAGTTGTTTTCCAAACGATTGATTCAGAAGTTCAAGCGACCATAACAGCATCAAATTGAAAACTAATATCCATTCCATAGTTAACATTTTCATTAGATGGCAAAATTGGATGTTTCCTGTCTTGTCTAAGAAAGTAAATTCCGACACGAGATTTCAAAGGAGAAACAAGGCAAACTATTATGGTTTGATGATCATCAAATAATGAACTGTGTTCTCATCGTTATTTCATTTGATGTGCTCTACAGTATTTTATTTATTAATAAACGTTTCTTTCTATCTCTTAAAAACTGCCTGAATTAAGCCAGGAGAAAATATAAAAATGTCTATGAGAAACTCTTCGGTAAATTCCGGAATAATCGAAATCTTTTATGGGAATGATACAGTTATTTGCTTCTTGCCACGTCTCAGTTGAAATTCACTGCCTCCAAGTAATCGGATGCCTTCACTCGAATCTATTTCATACAAATAATAAGTATTTGATTGAGTATAGATATGAAAGCATAGACGATCAGGTCTTCTTCGCTTTTCTTCTTTTCTTCTCCATTCTTCTGATTGAATGTATAATAAAGAACACGGTCTCGCTAGACAAAATATTAATGAGGTATAAAATTAATTTTCCTGATGTTTGATTTTCTCGTTTAGGAACTATAAAGTGTTTTAAGATTTAAACCTACGAAAATAAATGTTGAAAAATTGTTTGTAATTATGGATATTTATGGATTTTAAATGAAGCATATAGGTAAGTCTCGCGATATGATTTAGGACAATTGTACTGAATATTTTTGATTGAACTCTAAAGAAAAGAATTAATTTATAATCTTTCTTTTGATACAAAAAAGGAATCAATCTAATTATTCGATGTCGGGAACTACTAAAATTCTATTTGCCTTTTACAAGAACTTAAAGTTACCAATTTTAAAATTTATTAATTGACGATGACATTTAACAATGATATTGATAACACAAAATAATGATTCAAATAAACTGACAAATGTTTAGCTAATATAGAAAAATGAACCTTTTTTGACATTTTATTCAAATATCTTTCAATGAAGGGGATCAAATCCCTATAAGAGATTAGTACACGCGATTGAGCAGTTTTATTCGAGCTCCTATGCCTTGTTCCGATTGGAAAGTATTAATTGACACTCCTTGAATTTTCTTTCACATAACCCACCTTTAAACATGAATATCGATCACGAATATGCGATAAAATCATTACAGATAGTTAAATTTATTTGGTAAAAACACAATACTGTTGTGAAAGAAAAAGAAGCTTTTCTAAGAGATAGCAATAAGTTTGTCTTGTTTTCTTTCCCTTTTGCTTAGCTCACAAATTTAACGTTTTTTAGATAATATGATTCGATTTTTCATACTTCATCCACTCTTTTAAATAGTTCTTCAACATTTTCGTTAAGGACCACTGCAATTACAATTGTATTTGATGAGTTTCACTTTAGGATGACAATATATATTTCTATACGACTTGCGTATTTGGAAAAGGGGTCAAATATCAACCCTTTTATTAATGTTCTTCATTTAAATTTTTGTCTCGTAATATCTTGTGATTCATAGAAAGAAATCCTTTAATTTCATTACCTTATTTTCAATGAATACATAAATAAATATTTATGTATCTCTGGAGACTCTCAAACAAACTAATCAGGAAAGGAAAGTAATCATTCATTCTTATACCTCATCTAAGGGATAAATTTAATCATATTTAAGGTAACTCTTTCATGTCGAAGATAGCCCAAAGCATTCATCTTTAGAAATTCATGAAGAATTTTTACTTGTAGCAAGTTTCATTGGATCGCTGATGATCATCACATTGCATGCTTCTGAATTAAATAATTTCTTAATCCTTTATCACTTGTATGCATAAAACATAAGTAAAATACTTGGGGAAGATCTGAGTTGAACTTCTGGGTGAAACTGTATACACTAACTTTGTTAAGTAATGAGATTGTTGTTATAAATTCAGTCCACAAGACAATCAACTTTCAAAACAGAATAAAATGATGGTAACGCGTGACAGTCAAGTGGAACGAATTAAATATGTTTTACCGCTTTCCTGTCTTCAGTTTTTATGCTCAATTATGAGTTAAAATAATTTTAAGAAAAATTTACATATTTCTTCTTGTGTCAGCATAAAAGAGACTACTTATATAAGTGCATATGTACTGAACTTACAAAAAAATTGTTCAATCGGTTGCATAACAAATTTATTAGAGTTGCAATTATATTATTCAACGTGTGAAAGTTTACAACGAAACATCACTTGACCTAAATAATCATAGTAAAATGCTACTTTCGCATGTTATCAGAATTTATTTACCTTTTAAATTGCACATTATATCTGGATAAGCCGTGATAAATAAGCAGGAAGAAAAAACAAATGATTTGAAAGCTAAAAAGTTTACCCTTTCCCTCAAATGGTCAATAAACAGTGGCATCAAATTTCAATATATTGGGGTTCATTTCATATCCTTCTTTGGTGAGTCTCGGTGAGTCGTAAAATATTATTTCCTTAGAAGGGATATGTGCGAAGCAAATGATACATGAAAATGAAATTTATGATCTTCAAGGAAAAGAATCATCATTTGGTCAAGTGAATATAAATTTTTTTATAGAAAACTTTTGATATATATTTGAATGCTGCATGAAATCCTCCGTGGTGTGATATTCTAAAATATTCCGATCGTAATCAACTTTTTTATTATTTCGTTACGAGTAAGATTATTAAAAAGATGAAATGAAAAATGTAACGCATCAAACTCTTTCTGCTTTTTAAAATATTTCTGTTAACCCTACGATTGAAAACATTCTTCAATTTTATTATTGTAATGGCCAATTTAAGTTGGAGAATTATTAAGCAACTCAATCTTATTATCAAGATATATTTCAATTTTTTACACATTTTGCATCTGGAGATCTTTACAAATATGTCATGACCCATTGTGACGTTTTTGTAATATTACTTGCTTAAATTATCACATTTCAAGCTTTTTATTCATGGATAAGCATAAGCTGCTTGAGTCTCAAACAGTAAATGCGTCGTTGAATCCATTTAGATCAAGGAGAACAATTAAAGATTTCTGACTGAAAGGAAAACTCCTTAAAACTCTTCTGCAAATGGAACACTTGATTCAAATGATATATGGAAACTAAACTCTTCGTTTCTTAACTCAAATGGTAAAAATTTGCTCCATTTGCTTTATCATGCTAGTGATTTGAGATTCTCATTTAAGAAATCTTTCCATGTATGATGATGAATTGCTGTCTAGGATTTGTTAAATAGAGAAGTTGAAGTAAATCTTCTAAAGAACTCTGTGTGGATTATGTACAAGTTCTACATAAATGACCTACATAATTCACTTTGACGATCAGTAAATAACAAAATAATGTGTTGATCCAATAAACTTGACATTTTTCTAATTAACATGAATGAAAATTTTCTTCCAAAAAGTTTACACTTGTCAAGGCAGCCAGGACCAACATGGGTGGGTCGGTCATATATTTAAGTCAAATAAACGGGTCAATTGCTTTCTTTTTCATCTCATTGTATGTGGAAGAAAAAAATCAATCCCTTCTTTCCCCACGAACAACTTAGCTTGCTAAGTTTAATCTTATCTATAATTGTATGGAAGTTTAATTGAATTTATTTCACAACAATATGACTTAGATACTTGTACAAAACGTAATCAACTAATACTTTCTTCAAAAGAAATTTCATACAAGAGAAAACTTTATTTCTGTTATCACAGCTAACTAAATTGTCAAGGGGCAGAGTGAAAATAAATGTTTTTGGACTAAATTTGTTCTTTTTAAGTTTTGTGCTGTTCGATAACTAAACAAACCCCTGTTTATTTCGACTTCTTTTTTAGAACGAAGTGAAGTATTTACATGACTGAATAAGTAAAACCTATTTCAAAAGTCTCGAAGTGATTGATTGCATTTTAAATTGAAAATGAGATTTTTTATGCCCATGTAAATTAGGATCCTTGCTATACATATTTTGACAAGATACACGAGAGTCATTTTATCAACCGAATTACAAGATATTTCTGCAATTCTCTTTAAATATTCATGGATGTAATTGTTTCTTATATGAATAAATGAATTGTGAAAGAATGCTTCATGTTTTTCTATCGTTTACGTTAATAATTAATTAAACACGATGAAAAATTATTGTGTTGTATTGAAACAAGGACGAAATTATGTCGTATCTGCTTCTGAATATTTAAGTGACGTGACAAGATAAAGTGATTTTCCACCCACCATGACACATCAACACATAGACTAAGTCAACACGTTAATACTCTCAGTTAACCGCGCACGCGATACAAACCCTCTTTGTACTGGTGAAAGTTTATAAATCCATTTATCAGTTTTAATGTACGAATAGATTTTTATCACAACTCTGCACTTATGTAGTTGAAAATTAAATTATTCGTAAACTTCTTTGTGACGTTTATTTATTTTCAATATTTTCCGTTTAGAAGTTGTTGCTCTGTTTTAGCAATGTCATTTATTTTAATGTACGTATAGAGTTTGTGTGCATAATTTTGTTAAACATGTCAAAGACGAAGACACAATCATCAGAATTACTATTTATCAATTTTTCCTGTGTGAACGTCATCACAAAACGATTTTGACACTTTTAAATTTATTATCTAAATTTATAAAACTTTTCCTCGTGGAACTGAACATAATTTACAATCATTCAATGTCGATGAGGGAAGCTGAACTTTAAGAAAAATTTTTAAACAATCGAAATGAATCTTTATGTTATTAGAATAGTCAAATTTTCTCTTGATTTACATAAGTTTAAACTTTAGTTTGTTACTATTCAAAAATAAAATACATAAAAATCAAAAAGAAACCACATGACATGCCTTGAAATATCTTCAATTCTAATCTTATTTACTTTAGAACATTGAGACAAAATGATCCATTTTTATATCAAGCTACAACAATAAAACTCCCCTTCTGTTAGTAAGAATGAAAGTGAAATTGCGAAACATATTTTAATTTTCAAAATCATGTCAGATAGCTTCTTAAATATTTCTGGGATAAAAATATGAAGAGAAAGTAAGAGAGTGTTACAGCACCAGGAAAGAGAAATTTGCAAACAATTTTATAAGCAGGACCCTCGCTATTTTTGCATAACAAATGTTAAAGGAAATGTTTCAGGGGTGAGATATCAGATGTGCATGTGTCAAAACAAGAAAAACCATAAATGTTTAGCTTCTTATGATGAGTCTCAAGCCTATAAAAATTGTATAATCAAATAAAATTTTACTTACTGTTGCGCTAATAAATTCCTTCCTTTATGGCATAATCTTATATCGTCTCTCTCTTGAACGTTAAGGAATGTTTTGTAATCGTATTACATTTGTTTGTTGATGACTGTTGAACGTTTTGTTTATTGTTGATTTAAAATATTAAAATTTAATCATTCGTCGTGTCATGATTGGAGGCAAAGAAAAGAAAAAAAGAACATTTTCAGTACTTAAATATTTCAATTGAGTTGACTTTGCAAATTTCTCCCTCCTTACTCCTCTACTTTCTATAATTCTTCGTTGACGTACATTTTAAACATTTCTTGTTTGAATTTTTGATGTAAGATTGAAATATTAAATTTTTCATAAAGCAGCAATGAAGCGAACGCTGCTATTTTTCATCAAAGAAGAAAAAGACATCAAAATATATCCTTTAATCTCCCTCACGAGTCTCAAAATTCGTCCTAATTTATCGCAATCAATATTAACACTGTTGTCATTTTCCGAGTCGTTTATAGCGCTAACACAATTTTTATTATTAACATAGAAGCAAATATCCTGCCGTGATATTGTTTTGAGAGTCTTTTTTTATTATGGAAATTTAAGTCAATATCAGGAAGGAAATTATTACTGCATGGTGGTGGAAATTTAAGACAAAATGACAATAAAATAAACATAAAATAACTTGCCATCCAACGTCAAACTTTTAAACGACAGTAAATGTATGAATTTTACGTCACATTTCTCTTATTTTTAAAAGGTTTAAACATTTTTCCACTGAAAATCATTCAATTTCCCCAAGAACTTTTTGACAGATTTAAATTATTAACCCATGTTTTGGAACGGCTGACTTCACTTCTATTTATACGATTCTAAACATTAAAAACATCCCTTAGCCCATATACATTGGTTTCTTTACTTTTCCCTATGTGGCAATAAAAGCAAATCTTTTTCGTTTTGTGAATCATTGAAAAGGTTACATGTTTACACGATTTTAGGTTACCCACCGAAACCAAAAAAGAAATCGTAAATGTAACTCGTGAAACCTGGAATTGTTTCAATTCACCTAAAATTGTGAATGTGAAGTTAGAAAAATGTTGAAATAATTGGATAAAAATTGAAAATATCGTAAAACGTGATCAGATTTGCTAAACTTTCGCACAATTTTTGCATCATACTTTAGTGTTTGTGAGTGCGAAAGTTTTCCGGGTGTGTAAACATTCTTATCGTCCTTCTTAAGTTGAAACTATGCATTTAAGATCAATAAATTTTAAGATTTCAAAAGGGTGAACTTCCTATAATTATAATCACACACATACATCACCCACAATGTGACATTTACAACATTCTGATTTAAATCCCTTGAGAGAATCAGAGAATAAATTCTTACGTCCGAAACATTTAAAGTTGAGTTTTATTTCATAAGTCTATCTAATATTCACACAATATGAGACATATTGAGAATTTTCTATTATTTTATTGCAAAGCACCTTTCGAATAACGCTGCCGTCTTGAAATTTCTTTTACGTAACTTTCACATCTCAAAACCATTTTCTTGATTCGAAACGGCAATAAAAATAAATGTTTATAGCGAAAACACTTACGATTATTGCTGCTTATATGATATAGCCTTAAAGGACATTTCATAAATATTTTATTGCATGTACATTAGATGTCAAGTATGTCTGTGCAAATTTTGAAAGAAGAACAACTGTTTTCATATTAATATCAGATTTGTCTAGAAATTTAACTCGCGCGAGTACATTTGAACGCGAAAAGAGTAAAATGTTAAGTTAAAAGAGTGTTGTTGAGATATCGAAGTTTATAAATTAAAATGATTTGATACAAACTTTTTAATTCAAAATAATGAGCTAGTTTTTAAAGACATAGAAATTTTAATTTAACCACTTTAAATAATTTGAAGAAGTGCCTCAATTAATTTGGTTAATTAACATAAAAGATTTTTTATGTCACAACATAAAACAATTTCACGTAAAAACTTTTGATAGAGAACAAAATTTCTGACGCAAATTCTTTCGCAAAATTTAACACGAAACAAATGGAAATTCATTTGCTTCCCTTCAAGACATGTAATTATTTTTGTTTTATCCTTGTTGTCGATGTGTCTGCTCTCTTGTCTTCAACGTAACCTTAAGGGACTTGAACCATTAGGATATAATCGGAAAAATGCGTAGAAAAACTATAAATTAGAAAATCTCTTGATGAATTTTTCCATTTGTGCCTGTCCCACTCGCTTCCGAACGATGTTTAATGGTTCATTCTTCATTAGGTATGTTGAACTCAATGTCGTTTAATCACATAAAAATAATAGCAAAAATTATTACTTCAGTAATGAGAGACAAGAAAATCATTATGCGAACCACCTTAAAGCATTTCTCACAAGAGTTTTACTATGTCTATTCTTCTTTCGATTTATGGTGACTCGAGATGCTTAAAGATTTATTCGATCCTGCAAACTGTTTCCCATTCTTCAAAACGACCCAGAAAAGGACAAAGAGCAATACAATTTACTATAGTGGCAAACTTATTTATGAACATTTCTGCACAAACAAATTAGGGTTCCCCTTTTCCTTGACTGATTACTTGATGATCACAGATTTTACGGTCCAACGTTTCCTCAACATATGAAGATAATTTCAGAACAATTGGTATGCTTGTAATTAATTTTTTTTTAAACTGTCACTGATCACAATTCAAACATTCTTGAATGAATGCACAAGGTGAAACCTATTCGGAAAATTCATATGACTCCCCGAAAAGATCGAAACACTAAATATTTTCGTAGCTAGTCAATTAAAAAGGTACATTATTGCTCTTCATACTTGTTTACGAGCATCTTAAATAAGAGACATAATTATGTTTTAATGTCTTCTTCTGTAGTCCCGTGAATTCTCACCATGGACGGTTTTTTGACAATCAACACACAAATGTAAATAAATCTGCAAGAAAAAATTGACCAAACTGTTGATCTGAAAGGAAAAACATAATTTTCCAATTCAGTAAAAAATCTTAAAAGTAGTTGAAAATTATTATTATTACATGCATAAAATTATTTATTCAATTATAAGCTCGCATAAAACAAAAGGATCTCCCTTTCTAAGCAAACATATATAATCAACCCAAATATATATTTTTGATTTATTCACGGTTAAACATACTAATAAATGTAGATGATGTACATAACTTCTCGTGACGCCCAAGCAATGTCGATTTTCACCCTCGTTTCCTTTTTTTCGGATTTATGTTTCAGCTTACATGGTGTTCGCCTAGATAGATATCTTTGATAGTGATAAAAATGAACATTTTTAAATGGAAATTTAGGCATCAAAATTATTCTATTTTGTTAGAATTAAAATTCAGACTTGTTTGAGTTTTATTGCATCACTGCCATCAGTCAAAGTAAAAGTTTAATATCTACATAGTTGGTTTGTTGAGCTCAGTTTTGCTATGAAAGAAAAGTCAAAATTTTTATAATAATAAATTATGATGTTGAATATTTGTTGACTGACATTGTTCATGGTGCGCAAAATATTCTAAATGAAATGACAACGTATTTTTTTATTCTGTCATAAATGTTGTTATTTACACTTCAGATGTCTTTTTCGGCTTGGATGATTGAAATATTTGAATTTCTATTTCTTCGCATAAATGCATTCGCATCTTATTATTATAATAGGTAGGATGACAAGACATTACATTTTAAATGATTTAAAATGTTTAGACTGTTGATTTTCTTGATTTAACAAATCGTAAAAATATGATAGATTTCAAGTTGGAGATTATTATTATTATTAGGTATTATTATTATTATTATTATGATTCTTGGCAGTTGAAGTCAAAAATTGGGGGTGGTTGAAGGAAGCTCACTCATTAAAATATTTCGTTTTTAAAAAATAATTTGACATTATAAAAAAGGAATAAACTTTATGTAAATAAATTGTTTATTTTCGTGTGTTTAATGATTGAAGGCAATTCTATCTCGCGCGCTTATCTTTGAAAGAAAGTTGCATTTAGTCTCGTTACTCAAATATTGCTCATAATCAAAGTTCATTTTGAACCGTTAAATCGCTCAAAATTGAACCGTTTGACAATTACTAAGTAAAGACACATTTATGTGTCTTTGTTTTGTGAAATTTCAACGGAAACTCATTTCAAGTTAAAAATTTAACTAAGTTTGATTCTTAATTTAAAAAGATGTGGTGTAAATTTGACACCTCGTCGTTTGAAAATGAAACTATTGGAAATTCATTTGCCATAAATGGAATTATCAAAATATCAAATGAAGAACATGTAAGTAACAAACAAAAAATAAAAAATCTTGAAAATAAAATTCGAATTTTTTTTCAATTTCAGAGTAAAAGAAATCCTAAAATCAATGCTCAATCTCAAAGCAATAGAACGCTTATTGCTGTTGATAAGAGTTTAATCCTTCTTGACAATGAAAGCGAGAGTAAATTTTTCAGTTTTGAATCTGAAATTGATTGCTTTGCTGTTTCGAAAAGCGGTGATTTAACAGTTTGCTGTTTATCTGACGGCAACATTCATGGCATATATATTAAAGGCGTTCCACTATTTAATATGTANCGAAGAACTATTCATTGTGTGTGGAACAGATGCAATTTATTTCATCGTTGAGAGCAATGTCGATTACATTTCATATCCAGATGACATAAAATGCATCAAAAAGATTTTCAACTTGGAAAATTACATTATTGGATTAAATGATGATGGTCAACTCATTGAAATTTGTCCTTTCACAAAAACTATTTATAAAATAAGAAATAAATGGAATGATGCACCAATTGAGGACATGCGAATGCTAGAAGCTAATGACGAATACATCGAGCTCTTAGTGCTGTCAGCAATCACCAGTCAAAATGAGCGGTTAATGAAAATCGTGGAATTCCCATCAATGAATATTAAAAGTGAGTTAACAATACCTGGAATGTCATGGCTCGTGACACAGCAGAAATCATCTGTAAACTTATATTTCATCGCTGGAATTGTCAATGAAGATAATTACATTCAAACAATTGAGATTCGCAACATAACAGAAACTGATCCTGAAGATCGTTACAATAAACTTTTGTTGCGAGGACATTTCGAGCAAGCAGAAGAACATGCAAAGGAGTTTGAATTAAGTTTAGAGCCGTTACATGAAGCTCGAGTTAGACGATCATTAAATATCCTCAAAGGAGTTAAATCGTCATCGGAATTGTTCAGCAAAGAGTTTGACAAACTCATGTCGCACTTGTCGTTGATTGAAAACAAAGAATTCTTGGTGAGCATTCGCTTAAATGAAATCCCAAATCGTTCAAGCATGACAGTCTTCCTCACATTCCTTCTCAATAACATCGACACAAATGAATTCCAAAGTCCAACGAACGAAATCAATGAATTGTTGCTCCGACTTGAGACGCTTCGTCTGATTGATCCCGATGAATGCAACATGCAATGGGAGAAGTTTCTTTACAATGCTGACATGGGTCGAGTGGCAATGGATCATTTCAAGTCCGATGTCTCACTTTCTTGTATCATTTGGTCACGTCATGCTTCTTCAATTATGCCACGACTCAACATCAAGCAATTTAAGCAATGGCTAGAAAATCTTCCATCGACTGTCGAGCCTTTTGCTATAATTCAATGGCTTAGAAACTTCGCTCCATGCTTTCTTCAACTTTATTCTCATGAAATGACGTATTTAGTCGATTGGTGTTTGAAACGAACGCACGAACTCCAATTCTCAAATTCATGGCCAGAAGTCGGACTTGAATTCATCAACAACATCAACGGAATTTTTAAAGATGTAAAATTCTTGTTCATTGACATTCGGCGCGCTTATCATCAAAACATGGAGAAGATTCAAGCTTTTGTGTTTAAACTTGAGGAAATGTTAGTTTTGAAGCAATCTTATCATCTTACAATGTCGTTGGATGAATACAGCAAAGGATCGATTGAAGATACGGCATTTCGATTGTTGCAACGAATTCAAATGCAGAACTTTACACGACTGGTGAATGATTTCTTGTATCCAATCTTCGTTGAACATGGCTCAACGCCGGAAGATACAATCGTGAAATACATTCAATTCTTGTGTACAAATAAAAGTCTTGGATATTGGCAAGAACGTGCAATTTTGTCAATTGATTTGTTACATAATGAAGAGAATCGCTTACAATCAGCTCTCCTTGTCCTGAAGGTGTCGCCAGTACCTTGGAGTAAAGTTGTGTTGCCTTTGGCAGCTCTTGGAACATCAAGTAGTCATCCTTTAGCTAAATCGATTTACATTGAATACAAAACACAAGCAATAAAGATTATTAAAGTGAAATATGGTTGGCCAATCGATTACTTTGATTTGCAACAAGATCGAGTGAAGCTCGTTTTCCGGATATTAAAAATCAACAATCCAGAAATGATTGAAGATGTCGAAGTGCTCATTAACTCTTCTCCTGGTGTTACACACGAAGCTTATTTTCATTTAATACATCGACTTGTTGAGTTAGGAAAAATGGATGAATTCAACAAGTTGATTATGAAAATTACAGAAAATGTTGATCGATATGACGAATTATTTGAAAGCATTTCGAATTCATTCACTTCAAACATTGATGACGATCAGGAAAGTTTTAGAAAAAAGAACGAGGAGGAAATGGACCATACAATGGAAGCAATTAAAGTTCTTTTCAATCAATTGAAGGGAAAGTTAGAAGACACAAAAATTTCCTCCTTTGAAATGAGATTAAAAAATTTGCGAAACATAATAAAAGTTCGTCGATTATTTAACATAGAATTGAAATTAAAGCATCTGAAATCAAAAGTTGAACTTGAGAAGAAATTCGAAGAGGGAATTTCGATTATTGTTGAAGAAGTTCATAAGAAGTCGTCGTTGAATGGAATTTGGTGTAAAATTGATTTACTTGGCGCAACGTTTAATAAAAGTCGCTTTATTGGATGTCAGAAAGTTGCTTGGAGGTTGAATAACATTTACGTCACTTGTCACATTGTTGACACGTTAAACTCTTCGATGAATGAAATTGAGAGCAAAGATATCGAGAGTGTTATGGAATTCGCCATTCTGATGTTGTCACAACAAATTGAATACTTCGAGAATAACATTGGGACGTCGTTTCTGTACTACGATCCTTTAGTCTTCCCCCTGGCGTATGAATTTCTCAAAAAATGTTTGATTCACAATGATCTGCTTTTCCATAACAGCCTAATTGAAGTTTTATCATGGCTGAGTACTGGTCGTAATTATTATCCGATTGATGTCATCGAAACAACGAAGAAACAGAGAATCTTGGATGAAAGAATATTTGAAAATTCCTCGACAACATCGTCGGCAATGAAATTGAATGGAAAGGATAATCATCGTCGTGAATCTTTCTCAATTTTTGAGACCATTGAGGACAAAATAATTTCAACTCCAACACAGGTGAGTTTAGAATTTCGTGAATAAAAAAGCATCAATAATTAAACTTTTTCTCTTCTCGTTAGCATACTACAAATGAACATTTGAATCCTGTTCTTAGAAGTATCAGCAATTGTCTTCGACTAATCTTATTTGTCGTCAAGACTAAAAAAGAGCCTTTTAATCGATTCCACAAATATCTTCAAAATTCACCCAACAATGACATTCAACAGTGAGTATAAATTAAAGCAATTTTCTCTCAAAACGCCTGCAATTAAATTTTAATTCAACAGAATCAAAGACAATTTCTTTGGATCGCTTGAGGCATTGTTGAAGTCGGAACAGCATCAGCCGGTAGTGAAATTGATTCATCACGTGGTTGAGCGTCAGAAAGAAGAAAACGTTTCGATCATTCCTCCAATGTTTGCTACCACCATACGTAAGAAGATTCTCAAATACATGTTAAGTCAGAAGAATCCGGAATATTTGCGTGCATTTAGAATTCTGCAAGCAGATGAAAACAGTGAGGAGTGCATGAATTATCTGCGCAGTGTGCTTAAGAACAGCTCACAGAAAATCGCCTTCTCGACCTTCTCTGAGATGTACAACAAATATGTTGGAAATGTTGGCGGCGGAGCTGACGAAAGACAAAATCGACTCAAATTTTATTACTATTCTGAACTCTGCAAATACGACCCGAACTTGAGATTCAAAACGAATTTCGATTCGTTTGACATCAATGAATTGTTGCAATATCTGGAAAATCATGTTTTGAACATTGAACTGGTGAAGAAGTTGACCAAAGATTTCGGTTGGGATTATCAAAAGGTTTTGGTTCAACAAATTAAAATTATTCTTCAAAAAGAGTCGCTTGAATTTGAGCTCAAGGCAAATGTTTTCGGTAAGGAGGAAGTTATCGTTAAGACGTCAGTTGAGTCAATTCGGAAGAAACTTGGGCCGTATTTAAATGATGTAACTAATCACCAACTGTTGCTGATAGAACTGAACAGCTTCATTCGGGAAATTAATTATTACTTTTACGAAATGTATCTGGTCGTGTTTGAAATGATTGAACATTGCGGACAATTGACGAGAGAACAGCAAATTCAGCGTCACATTCTTTTCCTGTTGAAGCATAAACTGACGGAAAAGCGTCGTGGGGTTGATCAAAGAGAAAGTGATTGGTGGCTGAAGCTTCATTTTAATAGCAGCGGACCTTTGCCAGCGATCTCTAAATATCGCCTTCCATTCAAACCAATCATGGAAGAAGCGCTCGAAAATATTCTCAACGAAGATCTCAACGTAGATTCATTTGAGAAATTAATTCCATTAATTAAACTTCATGCTTCACACGCTAATGTCGATCCAGAAGAACGTGTCAATGCTTGTGCATTTACTGCCGTTAAGAATTCTGTGTTGAATTCAAAAGTTCAATTTGAAGTCAACAATGGAGCTGAATGGAATTTAAAACCGAAGAACAACGCTTTTCTTCAAACAATCTTGCGAATGGTTTCATTACTCAAAGACAAGCCAAAACAGCTCGCAATTTTGTATTTTTATGTCAACCACGCTCCAAATGGTTCTGATAAAGTCGAAGCGGCCTACGAATGTTGGAAGTTTGCATGTTGTAATGAAGATCAATTAAAAGGCTCAAAATTTTATGATTTAGTGGAGAAAATTAAAAGGAAATATCCTCAATTAAAAACTCAACATTTACTCAATCTTTATGGATTATCGTGTGATGACAAAGTGATGCAATTAATTGAAAATCCCCGTGAATTAATTCAAGCACTTTACCAACATGAATCAATTCTTGGGCCACAAAAGAAGGAGATTAGCAAACTGTGCGATGAAATTTCGAGACTTCACGACATTGATTTGTTGTCACTACAGTGCTTACTGCTACACAAGTGGCTTGCATTCTCTAACGCTAATTCCAACAATTTGAGCTTTGAAGAAGGCGCTCATGATGCGAATGAGACTTTATACGAAGATTTCATTAATTCTCCTACTAATGTAGATGAAACTGAATTCATCAGCGATGAAAATGTGGTTCGTGCTTATTACATTCTAAGCAGTTGGAATGGAGAAGAAGCGATGGATTTCCTAGCGAGTGAGCTTGGATCTTCAAAAACGAGCTCTGAAAATCAACTTCAACTCTATGAAACATTTGCGAAACTCATCGATGATAAGAACGAGGCTTACATGGATCTTGTTAACACTGATCAATATCTTCACATCAAATGTTGTCATTTACTCAAACAACTTGGATTCCAAATGAAGCCAGAAGTGTTTAAAGACACTGACAAACTGAAGTTGTTGAAGAAAGTTTGGGTGAGTCACTTCAATAATATCAAAGGACTTGAAGTGATGTCATTTATTTGCCTTGGATTTAACATTCATTTGGCTCAAATTTGGAATGGAATCTTGAAACAAATGGTTTCATTGAAAATGGTAAATATTAATCTCAATTTTACTTTCGGGAAACTTTAAAAACGAATTTTCTTTTCTCTTAATTAAAGGTTCAACAACTTTCGATACTCGTCGAGATTCTTTCAACGAAATCTCAACTTCTTCACTTGAGTAGTTTGAAGTCAGCTTGGGAATGCGTCATTAAAGATCCACTGTTGCATGCTACGAAAGTTCGTTCGTATGAACAAAATGTTAAGCTTTCAAAAGCTTTAATTCTTCTTCAAAGATGTCCCGTGTCAACGTTCTTGTGTCTTGAAGAATTTATTGAATTGTTGTTGCGATTGGATCGACCTCACATGGCAGCTATTTTCATAGCATTTGCTGCTGAGAAAGATCGCAGTGTTTTCGTGAAGATGTTTGAGTCATTTAGCAAGCACGATTTGAGAAAGAATATTATTGAACTTGAGGAATTTGGAATAGCTCCTGTCATTACACAATCAGTATTGAACATTCTCCAACTGAATAATTAAATAATCTGAAGAGTGCAGCTACATAATATTGAATTCTTGAATATGTAATGATTACTGCTGAAATGTTAAAAATTGAAGATGAATAAAAATTCAGTTGATTAATTTTTGAAAATATTTTTTTGTGTTTTTGTTTATTATATTCATTATTAGTTTTAATATATAAATTGTTTTTATCACTTTTTAATCATCTAACTTCTATTGTTTAATTCAGCTTTTTCCCACGAAAAAAAACATACATAAGAATTATTTATCAAACAAAATAAAATTTAAACGTTATGCAATGATCATCATCGATCGATTACGCCTTAAAGTTGGTAAAAATAAATGTTGCAAGAAGCTTTTTTATCAATTATGTATTTATGTTGCACGCGCCGAAGAAGAATGAATAAGGATTAAAAAGGTTTGTTTTCTTTTTCACAAAGTGGTAAAATATATTTTCAATGTTTTTCTTTTTGTGTTTTTTTTCTTGATTTTCTCTTCATAAACTCTTCATTTATTTATTTATTTATTATTCCCGTTCAAACTGTCATTTATCGAGAGTTGTTTCTTTTATTCAGAGTTCATAATTGGTGTCGTATATAAAATCAAAAGACAATCGATTATTCACATAACATTCTTATTAAATATGTATGTTGTTTACTTTTCACTTTCTTGTTAAACATATTTATGTTGTGTGAAATCTTCTTTTTATTTTTTGTTTCTTGATTCTTTTGTTATTCTACATTAAAATTAGTTTAGTCAGTTTTTTTTTCTTCTTCATATTATCATCCATACGTCGATCTTTTCTTTAGATTATTTAAATTTAGTTTTTTCCTTCTTCTTTCTTGTTTCTCCTATTTACATGACAAAGAAATGACAAAAAAATGGTTTATCTAATTAGATACGGAGGAGTTGAAGAAGTTTACAGGCGCGTTATTCTCTAATTGAAAAACAGAAAAAAGAAATTCTTCACATCTTACACAATCTTAATATAGATAAATATTCAAAAATATTTGTGTTTATCATCATTTTAGCGCGTGTTGTGTGTATGTGTTGTCCACTCAGTTTAATTCCTTCATAATAGTATTTCTACTAATTTCTATTCGTTAAAAGTTTGCTTGTTTTCTTTTTCTTTTCAAACATAAAACAGTAGAAAAATCCCTTAAATCCACATTGAACCCAAATTGAAAAATTTCTAACGTCACAAGAAAAAAGCATTATGAAGGGAACAACAAATGAAAACAAAAGAAAATCTTCCATTTCGCTAAGTGCAGTCAACACAAGAAGATAAATAATAATAACGAAGAATCATATCATATACATACAAGAATCCATATAAACATTCTCTAAACGTGTGTGGCTGTTGATCTCTTAGTAGTGTAAATTATTGCATTAAATTTTTAAAGTTCAAAACAAACAAATTGCTTCTCACTTTTCTAATTATCTTGACGACAATTCTCTGTTCGTAGCACATGCTTGGGAATGTTTTTTATTGTTCTCAACACTTCCAAGCTTGTCGAATTGAACTTCAGTATCGTAGTTTCCTTAACAATGACTTTATATCTTTAAACACGAGTAAAAACCCTCAGATAGATAAGAAAACCACGACGTTTCTCTACTTTTATACCTTAAATGTATGTATATGTTTTGAAACTTCCTTGAAATAATATAATTAATGTTTTTATGACAGCTTCAACAGAGGTGAAAGTTTTTTAAAAAGGCCTAAACGCAAAACGAAACTTTTATAATATAATATAATTTTACATAATAATCAGTTAATAATTATTTAATTATGCTCTTCTTTCTTTCTTTTTTTGTATAATGCTGAGCCTACTTCACTCATTGAATTGCATAATTATTAATAATCAAAATAGTAATAATAATAATAATAATAATGATAATAAAAAGTACATCATTAAATTTATCTAACTTTTCTTCTTCGTTATATTTCCCAGCTGATGATAGAATCGTATTATTGATAAGAAACGTCGCCACAAAAGGCCATGAAGCGATTTAAAAATGTCATAGTGCCAATTAATTTTATTTCGATTTCAAATTTTATTTGCTTAAAGAAAAAGAAACAGGAAAATTGATCTTTACTAATATTTTATATTTCTTTTTGATTTACTTTTCTTTAATTGCAATACTTGTGAAGGTGAGAAATTATAATAAATTAACTTTTTTTTGCTATCCTTTCCCGTCAAAAATATCTTCTTCTGTCTTTTGAACGTTTCAACGTTGTTTCAATCAACAGAATTATTTACATAAACAAGAGAAAATTTTGTTGACTTCTAATTTGTTTGTTGTTTGATAGCAAAAAGAAAGAAAATTGAAAAAAAGATGAAAAGAAAGTTGATTTAAATTTAATAACGAAACAAAAGGAAGAATTAATAAAAAGGATAATGAAGATTCGGTTGCACTTGCATTTCATTGAAAAAAAGTTGTTTGATGGCACATCAATAGCCCACGTAATACGAAATAGAGGTTTCTTCATATCATTGACGTTAATTGTTTTATAATCTTTTTTTTTTCATTTTCATTTCTTAGGGAGTTAAACACATCTAGATTTTTTTAACTGAACGATTTCCACCACCACCACGATCTGATCTTTACCGACGTTGTCTGTGATTAAACTGTGACGTGAAAGCATCATCAACACGCTTCAAATTTTCTGGATCTTTTCGCCTACAACGACCGGATTGTTTCGTCGAATTTCAGCGGCTCCATGCTCTCGATAATCAAATGAACATTCATGTTTGTCACTATATCGATGGATTGCACAATACAGTCCACCGCATCGACATTCGAATCCTAAAATTTGAGAGTTACAATTGAAGATTAAATTTAATTTAAATAAAATTTATGAAAATTATTAAATCCAACGAAACTTTAAAGGAAGTTAAATTTATTTACCTGTCAGTCCAACCTTCTTGCGGCAGGTGACACAACGATTTTTTTTCTTTTTGGCATCTTTGTCACCATCTACGTCCTTGTCGTCATCTTGACTGCTTGGCCCAGCACATTCGGCACTTTCTTCAGGAAGTGATTTCTATGAGAAGAAGAGATAAGAAAATGAACTTTAAATTTTTTTTTCCCTTTCCTATGTTTAGTAACAAAAATATTTATGCTAGACAAACGATCAGACCTTTGACAAGTCTTTAATCACACTTTTTTGTTTCGAAGTTTCTAGTGGATCAAACGTCACACAACATGGTTTCTTGTTTGATTCAATATCTTTGTCATTAAATGATTCTTGACTTCCGCTGTTACGTCGCTTTGACATGATTAAAATTATTTCGATCTCTACGACAACAAAAGATTTTGAATTGTCAAATGATAAGAAATTCTTTCCTTTTTATCAGCAAGGGAAAAGATGTTGTGGCTTAGTTTAACTTTACGTTCTCTGAAGTTTGATTTTGGTATTTGTTTGTCAAAGGCCACTGAAGCGTTTCTAGATATTTATTTTCACTTACTTCTTTATCAGCTGTGGTTTGATTATTATGAGTTAGCACAGTAGGTTGAGCTGTTATATGTTCGACATGTGTTGGTGTAGACTGATTACTCAGAGATGGCATGGCAGTGCTAGGATTACTAGTTTGTGTAGAGCTATTGACAGGACTTGAGGCCGTTACAGGTGTGCTGCTAACTGGTGGCTGTTGTTTTTTTCTTAAAGCATCCTAAAATTGCGAATAAAATGAAATAAATGAAACGAAAAACAAATTTATAAATCTACTTACTTTAAAACAAACTGAACATAAGCCATCCTGTGCTGGATTTCCATAAAAGCCACATCCAGATCTACACATTGGCTGCATTGGATTTGATTCACGTTCCATTTTTTTAATTTTTTGTTTGAACAGTTTTTAATTATAATTTATTTATTTCCTTTATTCTTTTTTCAGAAAGGACGTTAAGATTTTTATAATATGTTTTTATGTTTGCTCAGTTAATTAATATTTTTCACTAAATTTAAAACTCAGATGCTATTCACTTCAGTTTTTAGTAAGAAACAAAGCAACAAAGATCTGTTTATGTCCAAACGACAATTGATTTTCTGGTTTTTTAAAACTTCTTCTTGTTCTTAAATGTTTTTCTTGTTGTTCCTTATTATCATCACTTATAGTTCATAAATAATAAGTTTTTGTGTATTTTTTTCACTTTTTTATGTTATGAGCTTCTTCTGACGTCAGTAGATATGTTGATAATTATAAGTGTTGAATACGAACGAATCTGAAGAGAAAGATAAGAATTTGTTTAGTTAGTAAAAATATTCCCACAAGCAAAGTAAGGGATTATGCGTCTTTGAGAAATTTCCCACAAAGACATGACCTCCTGTGGACTATAAACTATGAAAAGTACTTGAAATCATTACAATAATTATTAACTAAACTAAAATCGAAGAAGTTCATAAGAAAAGGGTGAAAATTTCAAGTCCATATGGAACATGGTTCAAGCAGCCTTTAAATATTTTTACCATATTATTTATTATTGCAAAGAAATCATCGAAATTCATGACGAATGACAAATGAATATTTTTTTCCTTCATTGTTCAACGTTACAAAAGCATTGAGTGAAACGAACGACGTGCCGTCTCTTTCTAAAGCAGCAACCAAAACATTGAAACATTGAAACATTGGGAAACAACAGTTAGATACCATTTTCTTACTCTTCGCCCCTTCAATATGAATTTAAGAATATTGCTGTTGAAAAACATATAAATTGTGTTCGAGCACAGTCACAAACAAAAACTTACACAACAGCACATGCATTAAAGCAGTGAGAGCTTACTTTAAGCAATCAGAAGGAATTCTTATGTCGTGGCAAAGAAGTATCGACAAAAAGGCTTGTTGCAGGTTGATTTCTTAATGTTTCTCTTATCTTTTGGTAATTATTGTTTAGTTTGTATTGTTATTAACGTCATTAGTTTTGTATGTTTTCAATTCTTTCATTCATTAAATTCATCTTTTCTATGTTGGCGTTTGCAGGCACTATCATTATATATTTGATTTATATATTCTATGGAATTCTGTCATAAAAGGTCATGCCAAAATAAAACAGAAAGCTTAGATAAGCCTAAAGTTGCTTATTTGCAACGTTTTAAAGACCCAAAAACATTTTCGGACACAAAAAATAAATGTTTTTTAATATTTGGTCACAAATGTAAATAAGTTTGAGCTACATTTTTCTTTTGGTTATTTTTATTACTTTACTTTCTCACTCTCTTTTATCGTCTCATAGCTTTATAATCAACGGAAAGAGGCAAAGGTGATGTCATAGCTTATTTTATTTTTCATTTATTGTTAACCCATATTAGAGTTACAGATGTAACAAGCGTGGAAAAAGAAGTTCCACTTTTATGAATTAGAAAGTGAAAAAGAAGTGAAGCAAAAATATATCTTTGTATGATTTTTCACATGCATTTGTTTAAACAATGCATATGTAGTCATTAATTTTCTATTATAGTTTTCATTTGTATGCATGTTTGAATTTAAGAAAACTCGAGAAAACATTACTAACGTCGAATACTTTTTTTCTTTGCTAAGCGAGACTAAATTGATGACGTCATGCGTCTTACGACGCGTATTTTATTAAAAAGAAAAAGAAATCCATTTACTTAAATAAACGAAAAGAAATATATAATCACAAAGATATGACTAAGCAGAGGCCAAATCATTTCTGGGAATATATAATCGCAATTTTTCTCTGACGTATAATTACGTCACATCGAATTTCGTAGAATTTCAAAGTGACTTTCAATGAAGAGTATAAATAAACATATTTAATATTTTTAACATAGAACTGAGCAATAAGATTAAAATTTCAAAGTTCAATAAGAATGTTTCTTAAAAAGAACGTAATTATGTATCAAATAAAATACAAAACTATTTCAGTATTTTTTAAATTCAAAACATTTTCTCAAGGCCAAAGAGAAGCGTTCACAAAAAAAAAGAAGCTTTTCGCTTATGGTGGCAAAACGAGAAACACAGAGAATGGGAGACACGCGTGGATTTGTGTTTGTTAATGCTCTCCTGGAGATATACGTACGTATAGCTAAGCTAAGGTACTCTCACAATTGTAGAAGTTTATTAGCAGCTTTTCATGACCTCATACACGGCTTACAGCAATCTAATTGATTGCACGAGTATGAAGCCTAAAGCTTTTACCTCACATTCGAGAAAATGCTTCACAATAATTATCAAACTTCCCTCAGAGATAAATGATAAAAAAGATTTTCATTCCATTAGATAACTACAAACAATTTGCAAATTACGCTGCAGGTTTTTCAATCATTAAGGAAAAAGCATTTCAAAAGTAACGTAGCCCAAAATATAAGTAACTGAGTTCAGTAAACATTTACAGTCGTGATGTAGAGAATCATCTTCCTTTTTACTGTTCCAAAATGAAACCACACGGAGAAAATTTGTTGTTGTGTTGGAAAATAGGATGGTTGAATGACCTCTTTCTTTTCTCCTTTGAATATAATTCTCCCTTTTTCTTCCAGCCGCAAGTGCTCTATCATTCCCTCATAGAAAAATACCCGAAAAAAGAAATTACAGAATACAGAAATGAAACATATCAGCCACGCACGCACATACACATTCGCACGTGAACACCATCCGGCCTTCACTGCTGGTTTCAAATGATATTTGCTTTACAAACACGTTTTATATGTAGACATGTGCATAAGTATGCCTGCATTTTAAGCATTCAAGTATTCAACAATATGACTGCAAGCACTTAATTGTACTCGTGAATTTTCGACGATTATTTGCGTTCATCGAAATTCGTATGCATGAAAACAACATTTAGATATAACTTAAAATATAAATTAATTAAAAATAAAATCTTGTTTCTTAAAAAAATTTAAAAAGCTGCTTAACTTAAACCAGAACGTCAAGCAGGATTATTAAATTAGTAGACAAAGTCTGAGATTAACTCAAACTGATTAATTCAACTATTGCTGGCTTACATAGAAGAATGAAAGGTTTGTGAATAGATCGATTTTGAACATTCAACAATTAAACAGATGAAGGGCTGAACTTCATTACAAACTCAAACATTTTGACCTTCTAAAACAAATAAATTCTGATACTCTTTTTATAATTTGAGCAAACAATCACCTTACAAATTTTACCTTGAGAAGGTAACAGATCCATCATCAAAATTATTTTTATTCGACAAAATTATCATCGTGTTCAATTAAATATGTTTCAAGTAGTAAAATACTTCGTTATCTTTCTGGTTTACTTTAACAAATTCATAAATGAGAAACAAGCTTCATTTATAAGAAATATTCTTAAAAAACAACAAAAGCTTTGACGTTGACTACAATGTGGGTCCTAACAACTATCCGTTGGCGTAAATGTCAATGCATTGGCATTTACAAATGCATTAAATGACAGAAAATCAATTTTTCATCATCATTAATTCCATCTAGAAAAGCCAGTGGAACGTCAACAAGTAATTTCTTATTTTATAAAGTATAAAAGGAAGAAAGTTATGAGAATTATATTTCCTTTCATTTCTATATTGAAAAAGTTCCGTTCCACAACAAAACCAACATAAGAAACGCAAATGTTATAGCATTAAAAATAAAACGAAACAACAGCCAAAAGCTATTCGATCATAAAACTTCAAAAAGAGAACTTAGCGGAATGTATAGAAGAAATTAACAAGACGACAACTAAATTAAAGGCAAAGGCGACCAATGAAAACTGGTTTCTACTCGAATTTGCCTTAATACCAGAAAAATATTCATTCGATATGATATGACGAAAACAAAACTTGATACTATTATTAGTGTGAAAGGAAAAAAATCAAAACAAATTTAATATTACAAACTGAAAGGCGCAACCAGGAAAAATGCGAACACAGTTAGGAAATGAAAATCACGGCGTTGTACGTGGGAGGGTCGTGAAAAAGCGGGTGAAAAAGTGAATGCTCGATTACTAGTGTTGTCGATAAAGCTTTTAATTCTGATATTTCAGTATTAATTGAGACGCACTGAACAATCTCAACTTGTTTTCCACATTCATCATAGCTCAGCTTACAATCAGCTGCACCTGCACTATTTCATTTCAATAACGCGAGAATTTATTAAGACTTATTTACAAAAGAGTTCATTAACTGAGCAAATTCGTTATTTCTTCTGACGTCAACAGACAAAATTGGAACAGGAAATGTGAAATCTCGTTCTTTTTGTTCATTCTTACCATTTATTTTGACAGATAAGAGAATAAAAGAATGAATTGATGACGTCTTAACTTATCAGAAACTACGGAGTATAATGATTAAAAAATATATAAATAGACAGTTTAAGTATGTTGCTTCAAGGTAAAAACAAAGATGAGAGAAATTATTTTTTGCTTAAGATGCGTAATTAATTTGCGATAATAGACGAGCGGATGAACAGCTCTTTGTGATCAAAGTCAATCGTGCATTTAGCTTGATGCAGCCGTCTAATGTCGATTTGTAAAGTGTGTCGAATGCATTCGTCCTTGACATGAAATACCAATGATTTTTTTTTCTTATGAATCTAATAAAACTGTCGCGAAAGAAAAGAGGAAACTACAAGTTTTAAAACTAACATTAATTCATCCTCTGCTCGAGCTTATTTATTTCACGACTTATTACTAACAACTGGTACTAAAAAAATATTAATTCTTGTTTCACAAACATCGCAAAGGCCATTTTCTTATTCTTAGAGAAACTTCGCGCTAGGCGTAAATAATTTGCTATAGCAAAACAACAATGAAATTATCAATAAATATTTCAATGGAATTTATAAAGAAAAATCTCTTCAAACTACGCAACACAAGGCACAACAACAGTCGGACGTAGAGCGAAAATAATCAAACGATCGAGTTGTGATGTTTAGCTTAACAACTTCAACTTCTCGCTTAAGCAAAGTGCATAACACGTAACATAAATAGGAGAGAGAAAAAGAAACATTAAGCGATGGTGAAGAAAAGCTGGCAACATAGCATTCAGTTACACTTCATAATCACATGATCACAATAAAAACACCCAACACCACACAAACACATAAAAAGCGCCAAATAATCATTCAAATAGGAATGTTTTGTGCGATGCTAACTCTTTTTTTCTGTTTTACTTGTTAAAAAGAATAAAAACCTTATAAATTTTATATTTGCGCGGACGTGCATCGAACAGCGATGATTATTTGAATTTTTATTTTAAATGAATAAAATATATGAGAATAAAAAGGGCAAAATAATCATTCCTAGATTATTTCAATGCAGAGACGGGTGAAACGTGATTTGGGGGATTCCCAGATGAATTTTGTATTTTTCTTCTTTCCAGAAATATAAACTTTGACCTGTTAACTCTCAAAGATGTCCTGGGAAATTCCCTCGGCCATCTCTGTCTCAGTGGAAAATACGTGAAAGTAAAATTTAAGAGCAATAGAAGAAGATATACTTAGATAGCATTAAGAAAAAAGTCATAAATGACAGTTAAGAAAAAGAAAATTTTCTGTTGCTCCGCTCGAAAATTTATTTCCATTGTTTGACGCAACTAACAACGTAACTAACTTGAAAATGAATTTTCCGCACACAGTCAAAAGAAAAGTATAAAAAGAGACTTTAAAATTATGTCTCCACATAGAATAGATACAGTCGAGTAAATGAAATCGAATTGAAATTTATTTCAAAGAAGGAACAAATATTTGGAAGTAAGAAAAGAAACAAAAGGAAAAAAGCTGATTAATTCTTTTATGGAGACTTAAATATTTGAGAGTCTAAGGCGAGCCCAATGAATTTTGTTTCTTCATATTTTAATTCTTATCGAATTTAACGAAAAGGAATGAGAAGAAAAACATAAATTCATTAATTTTAACTTGAATGTCTATTCTCCTCCATTCGTTGTTTATTGGTGGTTTCTAAGTAGTGCTGATTTTAAGACGCATTTCGAATATTTTTAGTCTTAATTTCATCTTCACTGCCAAACATAAATATTCAGTGCTTAACTCACTTTTAATGAAACGCGCGACTTATGAATGTGTTGGTTTTCTTGACGGAACTTGATTTAAGCTAGTAACTGTAAAAAGTGTTGCCAACAATCTATAGTCCGAGCCATTTTAATTTTTTTTCCTTACGTTATCTTTTCTTCATTTCATATCGCAGCAGAAAGACACAGACAAATATTTTTCTCAGAATATAAGCTTCCACCTCATTTATGATTTCGTTATTTTACTTAATATTTTTTTTGTTAAAAACTTTTGATAAAAACAAATTGTTATTGTTTTTTTTTCTCAAACCAAATATTTACATCGCATGAAGCTTTCCTTAGCCTTTATTTTTATCCGAAACTGAGAACAAAGAATGTGGAAAATAGCACGCCAATGTTTTCTTTCTTTGTTTGTGAATCGTGAAGTAAAATTGACAACTTACATAAACGTTGCAGTAAAGCGTAAAATATTGTAATCCTGTTTTTACTTCCTCTGATGCGACAAACGGGTGAAGAATGAAGAAAGTTTTTTTTTCCTTTTAGACAGGTGGAATATTCTTCTCGAATTTAATTATTTTTTTCGATTAAACTTCACTAAAATCATCCTTAACACTGATTTTCTTTTTTCTTATTCTACGAATTAACTTCGTTTGAACTTATATTTATTCCAACTTTCAATCTGGCAACACAAAAATGGATTGATTTTTTCACTTTTTTCGCTACACTTTATATACTTTTTCACGCTCTTCTACTGAATTAGTTTAAATGTTAATTCGCCAAGCAGGTTCGGAGGATATTCCTAAAACTTTGTATACCAATAAGCAAACAATTGATTCTTCCCACAGCTGAAAAATTTGAATTATTTCTCTTTATTTTTGAGCTCCGTGCTAGGCGACTTTCAAATGCTGAATGTGAAGTCTTCGAACGAAAATAATGAAATTTTTGGATCGCTCACTAACACATTGGGTGTAGTTCTTTGTTGTTCGTGCCAACTTCATGAGCAAGTGAGATAGCAATAAAAGAAAACATTAAAAAAATTACGAAAACATCCTACAAACAATGAAAGTTAATGTTCGAGCGTAACAGCAGCTGTCTCTATTTGCTGAATCATAAATTCTCATTGTTTCGAAAGACGTTTTTCACACTGATTCATTCGCTAATACTTTGAGTATATTTTACTTAACTATTCAATTTCAACGTTCCAGAACAAAGTAAGAAAAGTTTTCATTCGTTTCCGCTTAGTCATGATCGAACTTTATCGTTGATGTAAAAGAAAATCGAATGTATTTTTCATGAGCAACCTCATTTTAGCGATCTTTTAATTTCTTTTTTAAATATTTTTATCAATGACCTTGGCAAAGTTCACTCATGGCTTTAAAGAGCCTCATGAATCTACAGATACCCCAGAAAACATCACAAAGTTTTGAAATACGAATCAGATAACAGTAACGTTGAAACATCGTCGAATCAGGCGAAATAAAAAAAATTGCGTCGTACAAGTTTTCAGATACCTCTTCCAATTTGAGAAGTCTTTTTAATGATGACGACGAAATTGAGCAGTTGTTGCTGAATATTGTAAGTATATATATTTTAACTTCGTTCGATGATGAAATATCGTGTAGCTATTTAGTCAGGTGCAATAATACTTACAGAAGGTGAAATAAATAGTCTCGTCTCATATACTTAATAACTAGAACGCATTTAATTAGATCATGATTACATATGTCTAGTTAATATCAGATTATTTACAAGTACATAGGGAGTAATAATTACAAATAAAATAGTTCCTACTTAAATGTGGATACTTAGAAATATTAAGAATATTTAAATACAATTTTTACTATTTCATTGAAATCTGTTCCAGCCCACTTCCGTTTTTTATTCAAAAAAAAAAAGAAGGGACATGGAAATCTAAGAAAGAAAGAACCAAAGAAACCAGACTGAAGAAGTAAGAATAAAAAGTAATCTTAGAGCGAATTTCGTGTGATTTTAAGACATAAAGAAGTGTTGTAAATCATCGAATGAAGGAGCAAAGGAAGCTGAGAGTTTAAATTTCAGACGAATGGAGAGATAACTCAACCTTTTATTTTTCTCATCAAAGCCATGAAGCAAATGAGTATTCTTGAAGTTTGAATGTTTTTCTTTCTTCCAGAGACTCGTTATTGACTTTGCATTTTCGCATCATTCTGTTTTCTCGTGTATTATGACATCATGAATTCACAACTCTGACTATTTACCAATTCAACAAAAATAAAAAAATAATAAAAAGCAACTGAATTATTGACGTATAATTTAACATACGCGTATATGTATGTAGCGAATATTTTTAAGCATACCTAACAAATTCGAAATGGAAGATCACCATTTGTTCGCGAAGTTGAATATATTTCAATTAAATTTGCTTTTGAATTTTCAAAAGAGCCTCTTTTAATCAATCCCTTACACGAGCTCATACAGTAGAGTTCCGATATAGTATTTTTTTTTATTTCGAACAAATTAAATGTTATAAATATTAAATCATGTAACTTATGTACATACATTAGCAGCAATTGACTTCGATGTAATAAACATAAATTTAGCAAGGTAACATTAAAAGATTTCTCTAAAGTGATAGCTTCGTAATATATGTAACTCTTCACACCTATGATGGCCTCAATAATGGAAAAACTCGATAAAATGAATGATCCTTTGGGTATCGCCTTCTTTTTTTTTGTATAGAAATTCATCTGTACATATCGCCAAAGGAGATGAAAGAGAAACATATTCGCTACATTGTATCAGCAACAATGTAGCGTTAAACCATTATAAAAACATAATTGAAGGAACGAAAAGAAAATGTTGAAATACAAGTTAACTAGTAATTTAGTGTTGACGCTACAGAAATGCGAGCTACATGTTCATATATAAAAAGAAACTAACAAAAGTTGCATTTCATTCTTTGTTTCGAAAGAAGAATATTAAAGCATTGAATGTTCATTCATTTTTGTTGTATTATACCACACTACTACAATCAATCGTGCACCTCATTCAAACTTTTTTCTTCTTTAATTCGTCTTATCGAGGAAGCGGAATTACCTTGAAATAAACAACGTTCTCGAAGTGTATGGTAGAGTAAAAAGAAACATGAAACATCGCATAATTTTATTTTATGTATGTTCAATGTTCTATGTTTCCATATCTAAATATTTACGATCGACCTTTGTCTTATCACGATTAACATTAAAGAAGGATGAAATTTGTCTACCCTTGAGTGAAATAATTTAAGGCGAAACTGAACTTCGTGGCGTAATTGTTTTATTTAGACAAGAACTAGAAATAGTGAAATTAATTAATTATTCATTCTACACTTCAAACGACTTAAGTTTTGCGTAATTTTTTGGCATCGTTGCCAGAAGTAAGGTAAGGTAAGTAATTTTATCATTTATTGGTAATCTCAAGGAAGCTTGTGCTGACACAAAAAAACTTGTAGATTGAATGTCTATTTACTGATCAGTTGGCGATCACATGAGCGAAAATTTTCTTGCGACCAGACAAAGGGAAAAGTCAATAGCAAAGTTTTTTGACACAACGAACATTATACGGAAACAGATGACGATGACCAAGAGATTTTGAAAAAGAAAAATTAGTGAAAATTGGACCAAGTAACGAACTCAACGATCAGAGTTTGAGGGTGTAACTGAAAGAAGAAAAAAGTTTGTTTTCCTTCTCTCCTTGAAAAATATTCTCACAAATATTCCGTGTTAATTTTCGCGGAAACGCTTTATTAAAAAATGAACGTATGCTTGATGAAAAAACGTAAAAAAAATCAGATGAAAAATCATACAGACAATTGTTATTGCTTTGCATTGTCATTCTTCCCAATTGAAGGCCACCGACCTTGTTTTATATATTTTTTTTTTATATATATATATATAATGCTTCTTCTTATTATAAATGTCGACAATTTTTTCATTTGCTTCGCATAGACTCCGAACAAAGCATTTCATTTTAATCTAAGTAAAAATAATTTCACTACAACACATGGAGATGATCCTTTCTCACCTGCGAATTATATTCACATCTTTTGTACTTTGGAAATTCCGACCCGTAATGAGAAACAAATTGATAGCAGATACGATTTAATTAACATTCTTAGTGTGAAGTTTTCGAAATTTACTATGCTAGAATGGGACGACAATAAAATGATAATAAAACAAAGAAAGAAGCGGCGGCTGTTTTTTCTTAAGGAATTCGAATAATAATTAAGAAGACAAAAAGCATTTTTAATGTTTATATTAAGAGGTAGGCAATGAAACAATGAATTTCAGATAATGTAACAGTTTTTCACGTCAATGCTGTACGACACATGTAAAGAAACGAGACAAGCAAATGTAATTGATATGTTTCTAAAGGTCATTTAACAGAATCGGCAATAACTAGAATTTAGATGTTTCATATGAAGGTTTCTTTCAAGATGTTTCATATTTTTGATAATTTTGTTTTTCAATGAAAATTACTCACCATCACATTTAGGAATTCGTAAAATAATCGCTTGAATTTTATTTATTGCACAAATGCTGGCTTTTAATATTTTTGTTATTCCGGGAAATTATGTTCCCTCGTTGAGTTAATCGGCCAACTTCACAACAGACCACACCACTTCTTCAAACTGCTGAAAGCGATGAAAATTTTTATTAATTAAGGAACTAGAAGCTTTAGCTCAATTACATGAATAAAATTGAATTATCATCATTCATTCCCATACCCATCCCCTCTGAATAGAAAATTCACTATGGCGAATGTTAAGAATCATTAAAAATGAAATTCCACTATGTTAGGGATGAATAACTAAACAAACGTCAACAACATCCGAATTTAAGCAGATTTTATTACCTTTTTTATATAAAATAAACGATTTAATTCCACTTTTGACGTCTCTTGAGCAAATTTAACAAGATTTTGAATGGTCTGTCCGACGTTTTCGAATTTTACATAGGTTTCGACTTCCCTTTATTTCCTAGACAGCTCCATCTAACGGAATTTATAGTATTAAAAGGAGGGTATACAACTACAAGACTATGTTTCTCCTAAGGACCATTGAGTCACTTTTTAAACAGGATGTCTTCGATGAAAATATGCTCTGAGGCGTCTTCTATCGATTGTCTCAAGACATTATTTTAAAAATTCCATCTCAATCGCCGAGATAATTTCTCACTGCGAGATAAATGCTCACTCTCCACCTGAAACTGCTTTCTAGGGAGAAAGTTTCAGGTGGAGAGTGTATAAAATCGACGTCAACTTCACAAACACTTGTGCCGATCTGACGGATTACATGTGTAAACTAATGTTAGTCAAAAATAATAATTTCTGACAAGATTTACATTGAAATTCAACTTCAGAAAATAAGATCGAAAAGTAATAAATATGAAGGACTTAGAGATTCAAGATTATTTCCTCAAAATAATTGAAGAAGACAAAAATATGTCAAATGGAATTGCCGCTATCAAAACTTTATTGTTGGTGCTGGAAAGAACAAATTGTAAGTTTCATAATATATTAAATTTATTTCAAAACAATTGATTGATTATAATATTATATTTAGTTACGACAATCCAGGAATTGGTAAATACAATTAAATCAGCAGTTTCATCGCTTAAAAATAGTGGAAAACCAGTCACATCAGTTTGTTCTGCTAGTGAACTTTTCATTTGTTTCATTACGTTAGCATCACCAAAGCTTGAAGACAAAACAATGGACGAAGTTAAGACAATCATGCTAAATAGAGGCCAAACTTTTCTAAAGAAACTAGAAGAAGGACGTCACGTTATTGCAAAACATGCAATGCCTTTCATTACTGATGGATGTGTAAATATTTTAAGACATTTCTCTTAAGTTTAGTCAGGTTTTTTTAAACGATTATCTTTTAATTTCAGAGAATTTTGACTCATTCAAGATCAAGAGTTATTTTGGAGACTCTTAAATTAGCAGCACGACAAAATAAACACTTCCATGTATTTGTAACGACGAGTTCACTTGACAACGAAGGAGCGAAGATGGTTGAAGAGCTTAAAAACTCCAACATTGAATGTACACTTATTCTCGATGCAGCCGTAGGCTATGTGATGGAGAGTATAGACTTTGTCATGGTCGGTGCTGAAGGTGTAATGGAATCAGGTGGAATAATTAATAGAATTGGCACTTATACAATGGCTCTCTGTGCTAAAGAGATGAAAAAACCATTTTACGTGCTCACTGAAAGCTTTAAATTTTCACGACTTTACCCACTCAATCAACGTGATCTTCCAAACAGCTACAAATATCCTAAAAACAGTGAAATACGTGATGACTTCAAAAAGATTCATCCACTTGTCGATTATACGCCTCCACTGAAAATTACGCTTATCTTTACTGATCTGGGTATCCTTACACCATCTGCTGTTAGTGACGAATTAATTAAATTGTATTAAAATTAAAAAGCTGGATTTTCATACAAACAAGTTTTTATTTTATTTATTCAGTACGAAAGGAAAAATCAAAATGAAATAATAAAAAAAACATTTTGAGCAAAATTCATAATATAACTTTCAGCCCATTAACCTGACTTCATTTAACTAAAAATTATTCATAATGTCGGTTTAATATAACAACATCTTTGTCCTCACTTAGCATATCAGGATCATCTGGGAAAATAATCAAATTATTGTATGGAAAAATAATTAAAATATTATTTTTTACTTACCCCAACCCCAGAAGTGATCTAAATCCCTCTTCTCTCCCTCATTATTGTTATCTTGAATAAGAAGATTCTTTTTCTTTGCTTCAATTGCATAAGGATGTGAACCATCACCAGTTCGTATCACCCTTTTTCTTATCATATCTTCTGATGTTGTCTTAAGGTCTGTGGCCCAACCTATGAGTTTGAAATACATTTTATTAAATGTCATTTTGTGTTTATAATATAAATATAAAGTTAAACCAACCAATCATTGCGAAGAAGTCAATGAAAATGAGAGAAAAGTTGAACCAGTAGTTGTCATACTCTCCCGTCTTGTAATCCCATGGAAATGCATGCTATAATGTTAGAACAACTTTTTTATCGGAACGAGTTTAATTCTCAGAAGTTATTGAACTCACATGAAAGTTATGCCAACCTTCGCCAAACGCAAGGAAACCGAAGAGATAACTGTCCGTGGATGAATTATTTCTGTAATCAAGATATAATTTAATTGAGTTTTCTATTTAGGTAATTAATGAAAAATTGAAGTTACTTACTTATCGTAAGGACGCATTCCCCAAATGTGTGCAAACGAGTTGATGCTCCAATTAACATGCAATCCAAGCACATAACGAACAATATTAAAGTTCAATGATGCAAAAAGGTCTTCACCCCATGCATAATGTGCACCTAAGACTGGCATTACGAATGCTAACATAATTGAAGTGAACATGTAAATTCTGTGTAATAATTGAAAAAGTAATAAAACATTTTAGAAATCATTTTCGATTAGTATGCAGCAATTATTATAATTACTTTCGATGAAATAATAATGCAGCGTCATTCTCAAGATCACTCATGTCAACTTTTGATCCAAATGTCTTTACATCAGGATGTTTCTTAATCAACAGCCATCCCATGTGAGAGAAGAAAAATCCACGTTTTGAGTTATGGGGATCAGCATTGGTATCGGTAAACTTATGGTGAACTCGATGATCTCTGACCCACTTCAAAATGTCTTCTTGCGCTGACAATGTTTGAAGAAATATTAAAAAGTACTTAAGTGGAGTGTTCGCTCTGTAACATCTATGTGTGAAATATCTATGCGATCCTGCTGTGACTCCGAATGCTGCACCAAGAAGAATTATAAACTGAAGTATGTAAGTGTATGGATGCTTTGGAAGACTGAAAAAACTGTAAATTGTGGCAATGTGAAGATATGTAAGTACGATAGTATTTCTCCATTTTATGTCTCTCCATGTCCACAGAGGTTCTTCTTCATGACCTTCGTGAAGACGTTTGTCAGCACCTGTTCAAATAATCCAAAGTTAGTTTAAGTTTCTTTGTAAAGTCTTATGAAATTCAATCACGCGGATTATAACATTTTAATGGGAAAATAAATTAATTTGGAATTTCAAGAATATCGTCATAGCTAAGCTTAACCATGCAAATGCTAATAATCATTATTGTTATATTGGCAAGCAATTTTTTAAGTTCGATGATACTTGGGATTGTTTTTATTCATTATTCGCAAGCTATAGATGCGCTAATTGAAAGTTACATATATAGTATTAAGTTATTCAATAAACGCTACAATCAAATAACATGCAATCAATTATCTTCTTCTGATTTTCATATATGAATTGTAAATGTTACACTTTCCCTTTATTTTGTAACAATCACTTTATTTAGCAATAACTCCATTTTCTTATTTAAAGTTGATTCATACTCACAGCGATTACTTTCGCTAAATTAACCTTGAAATTTCAAAATCTGAAACATTCAATCGTACAAATGAACTACTACGTTCAATCTAGGGAAATCGTTGTGAAAAAAAATATATATTAAGATGACGAATTTTTAAGTATTTACGTAGGTAAATATGTTGATTACATCATATTGAGCAATCAATTAATTAATAGGACATGAAGTGAAGTAGAGAATAAATATTGTCAGAAGCCACAAATTCTGATACGTCCACTTGAAAGAGATTTTATAAGACAACGCATGAACATAAGTAATTGAACTTTGGATAGTAGCTAAAATATTTCAATCATCCGTTATGCATTAATACTTCTCAATGAAATAGGAGCTCTAGACACTGCGTGACGATCACTCAAGGATTTCTTTAAAATCGAACTTCATTTGAATTCATTTTAAATCTTGCATCATTACTCGTTTTGGAAACGAAGTAGGTATACCTTCGTTAAGAAACAATTTTCGCAATTAAGGTATAAAATTTGATTTTGTTTTTGTTTTTGTGTTTCCATCAATTGAAATCAAATAACAATTTTATCTTACATAATAACTTTGAAAGTTAAAGGAAAGTTCAATTTTGGTGAAAAGAAATTTTTTAACCATCAAATAACTGTTCATGGGGAAGATTATATGTGAAACGTAACAATCATAATTATGTGCTAGTACTTAATATCATCTAATGGCGTTGTTGTCGTTGTCTTCCGCTTAACAATTGATCTCTAAACAAATTTTATTCAATCTTTTTGTGTTTGCTCATATAATACTCCAAAATTTCGTATCCACAATAAATTTATTTGAAGATCATCAAACTACATATGTCAAAAATGATTTTTAAACTTCTGTGCGATTTTGAATACCAATTCGCAAATATCTTCTTTTTTCTATGGAAAGCTTACATAGCTCACTACTGAACATTGGCTTTTAATTCTTCAACAAATAATGCCAAGGTTATTGTCAACAATTATCACTGTTTGTACATCTTCATCTCAACAATACGATGTAGACATAAAAGTTGACGAAGGTTTATTAAATGATGTCTTGTGGGTTTGCCATAAGCTTTTCTTATTTTTTGAGTATTTTTTTGCTTAAAACGAATTGTAAAGTTTCTTAAGGAATAATCCATTAAATATAATGCATAATGACGTATTAAATAATGAAAAGAACCTCTTGAAATATAACTTTCACTGAATTTTTTAAATATTTTGAATATGTAGATAGGAAATTTTACAACACGTATTCATTTCGTTTTTCTTTCTTTCTTTTTTGGTAATTATTTATGAGTTTTTAACAAATTTAAACTTTTTATAATGCACAAATTCTTGTGTTTTACCTTCAATTCTTTTAGTTTTCACTACACACCCACTAGGCCCCGCTTCACTTATAGAATTCGGTGCCATTTCAACTATTCTTCAATCGTGTGAATTTCTGTATTAAAATTTGCTTTTATTTGTCCGTAACTAAAATTCAAATAATTATTTTTAAACGTCTGCAATGGTCCACGGTCGAACTACGAATAACAACGAGCTTCTTGATTCAACAACTGGCATACGTTTTTTTTCTTTTTTTTTGGTAAGTAAACATTTTTCTGCAATTTTTTCTTCTCTTCTCTTCGCGTAGTCTTTGTTTGGTACTTATGAGTTAAGTAATTTTTACAAAGACGAATCTGAATTTACGCGGATTGAAAGATGTAAAATAAAATAAAATAAAAAAAACCCAAAATTCATTGCGACGTAGGTATGTGTAGACATACACGTAGTTCTTTTTTTTTTACATAGATTTATAAGTTAATTGCTTGGAAGAAGATTTAAGTGCTTGTGCTACCACAGAACAGAATTTAAAGGACGTAAGTCTGTTGCCCTGCTTTAAGAGAACATCTTGGGAAAATCCATCAGTAGCAATGATGACCGGTGGTTTGCCAGACTAACGAATTTATTTAAGTTCCAGCAATTTCTATAATTAAAGTTCGGAATAAGTCTTTCCGTAGCAGCTTCAAATCAAAAAATACCATTGAAAAGAAAAGATTCATCTTGTATTTGAAGATCATTCACAAATATTTTCGAGAAAAAAAAATTTAATCATCTGGCCATCAACCTAATGGTAAAATTTCCATGAACTAAAAAATTACCTTAAAATTTAATCTCAAGTGTGACGAAAGCAATTCAGTAATTGGAAGACAATCAATATACTATGTACAACATACCACAAACTTATAAAAAAAAAGATTAACCAATTAAACTGGGGGGATTTCGTCATAATAAAGTATTGGGAAAATACGGGTGAACTTTGACAATGTATGGTAAATGTTGAACCTGCAAATAGTTAAAATTGCGACTTTCGAAATTAATAAAGAGTTTGAAAGTATTAAGTGTACTGGTAGCTTGCCTAGTGTGATTCAAGGTTTCATCTAAAAATACTACTGGCAATGAACAATGAAATACTAAAGACGATTGGAGTAACTCAAAAAAATTAGTATCTAAATATGCAGATATAAACATACATACATCTGCTTAATAAGATGGTTTTAATATGAAAAATGTTCATTTTTGAGGAAAGTTAAAATGAGATGCATCATATTACCTGCTCAAGGTGATGTTGGTAATAAACTTACACGAGTAGTAAAAATGTATTACAATTAAGAAAATTTCTTTGAATAGTTTTTCGTTCAGATTGTTGCATAAATATGCTCTCCTACCTGCGTTTTTTTTATTGTTGTATATTTGAACATTTGATCAGAGGTCTAATTAGTTTTTGCCACCTTGAAACGTGCGTATGCAGCATAACCACACGCTTTTAAATAATTTATAATTTCTTTTATTACAGTTTAAGCATGATTTCGATGTACATAAGATAATTATCCATGCTGAAAACTATGTACTTATGTTGAATAAAATTTCCGCTGCTGTGGTAGAAAGCAATTACATTTGAAGAACGTAATTCCCCGAATAGATGTGTAAAACCCAAAAAAAAGTTTGAAAACAAATTTTGCCGTAACGAATTCTCGATGTGATTTCTTTTTACCACATTTGAGGTGAAGGGTAATGATATTTCAGCATTTATGTGACTAAGCTGTTAAAAACATAACAGGTGAAAGAAATATTCTGTCATTTGTTTGCTTATTTTTCTTGAAATGAACGATGAAGTTAAACAATTAATGGTTTTCAAACTAGATGAAGATATTTCCACAACTTTTATTCTTATATTCCATCAACTAGTTTCGATGACAAAATTTTGTCATTGAAACTAGTCGATGAAACAAAAGTTGAGAAAATAACTTCATCTAAATAGTCTGAAAACCGTAAAATCTTTTCATCATTAAATCAATATCAGACGTAAAAATGATGATGAACATTAGTATGCAACGTGTGCTAACAATAAAAGTTGTATAAAGGTTGTAAAAGAAATTTTATATTTTATTTGAAACATTTATTTAAATTCTTCATGGACATGGAATAAAAATAAATTACCTATACAATATTCTCAAAAAATTCATCTCAAATAAACAAATACCTACCTAAAACCTAATTTTTTTTGTGATTTCTACAGGTGCTTTATTTTGCATACTCAAACATCGACAAGAACTAAGATTTACTACTTTTTAACATACTTTTCAGATCTTTTACAATTAGGTAATTCATATATTTGTGAATACTTGAGAAGGAGAACCAGCTGATTGTAAACCAAGCATGTATTGTTCAACGGAATATCAGTTGCTTTTTTATGATCTTTTGTTTTCCATTCTCTTCAATATACATAAGTTGAATCCCGCCAAAAACCTGAAACAAGAAGTTCTTTTCTTACTACTTTTATTCTTCTTCACAAATCAGCTGAAAACAATGAAGTTACAGTAAGTTGACCTTATTTGAACCTACAATAAAGAAGAAAAAGTTTTAACAGCATTGCAGTTAGCAAATATTCATAAATGAAACTTTTTCATACATTTGTATGTATGAATCTTAAAATGAGAAAAAAATTATTAATCGAGTTGAGGAGATTAACATTGTGAGGAATGAAAACAAATGTTCACATTGCGCAACACCGTTGGTCTTTTGCCTTTTTCATGATGATTGTGTCGCTTGAGAATTAAATTGGCAAATACACGTGACTGAGATTTACAAAATTTACTTCATCATAATTTTAATGGTGAGCTACTTGATAATGTAAAGCTGAAGAAAAAAGCTTACTAAGTTGACACTCGTTAAGTGGATGGAATAAAAATATTAAAAATTCATGCACATGATGCAAATTCTCCAGGAAAGGAGTTCAGTCTGCTTTTTTATTTTATAAAACTCAAAGTTTGTTGGCTTAGTGGAATGTACAGTAATGAAACGATCATTGTGGAAGGGAAACATTTTTTTTTCTTTCGTTTGGATGATAATGGCCTTGATGGCTTTATTTCTTTCTCTCATATATATACAAACACACACAGAATATCAGTTTTATATTTATTACACAACATTTTAAAATAATCTCGAAAGTTTTCGTAGAAGTTGAAGCAAAATTTTGTCATCCATTCCAAATAAAGTAAGTACTTTGATATCAACTTTTTCCTCTTTAAGTTAATATTTACTAATCGAGTACTTTGTGTAAAATTTCAACATTTTTTAAATCATCTTCCGTCATCTCTTTATCACCTTTAAAAGAGAGAAAAATCATGTATAGGAAAGAGATCGTCAATAAGTTTTTCATAAATATTTCTTACCCCAACCCCAGAAGTGTTCTGTGTCTCTGACGTTAGTGTTGTTATTATCTTCTGTTGCCTCAATGTCCTCTTGAGCTATCTTTGCATACTTATGAGAACCATCTCCCGTTCTTAATACTCGTTTCTTCACCATATCAGTAGGCACTGTCTTTAAATCAGTTGCCAACCCTAATTTTTTAAATTAAGCTTTAAACTCTTTAAATTTCAGTTCAACTGCTCAATTTAATTACCTAGTTTAGCAGCAGCATCGATAAACATGGTTGAAACGTTAAACCAATAAAGTGGAGTCTCGGATGTTCTGTAATCCCAAGGAAAGCAATGCTAAAAAGATGAATAATTTCTTAGCTTAATATATGCTTTATGTTGCAACAAAATATTCAATACTCACGTGATAGTTATGCCAACCTTCACCAAGTGCCATTGTGGCTACAATAAATGTTTCTGATGCTGACATTTCTCTGAAAAAGAGTTTGTTACAGAAACATAAGCAACAAAATGCCTTAATTTGTTTCTAACTTATCGTAAGGTCGCATTCCCCACTTATGAGCGCCTGAATTCACCAGCCACACCATGTGCAGTCCGAATGTATAACGGAAAACATTGGAGTTCAAAGCACGGAAAGGATCTTCACCCAAAAAGTAATGAATTGTGATTGGAATAACAAATGTCAATATGAATGAAGCGGGTGTATAGATTCTGCATTTTAAAGATATGATAATTATTTTTAAAAGAAAAGGAAATATTCAATAAAGAAATTATCTCACTTCTTTTGAAGTTGAAGCATCTTGTCATTTTCCAAGTCACTCATATCAATTCTACGACCATATTTGATTACATCAGGATGCTTCTTGCACATCAGCCATCCCATATGACAAAAGAAAAAGCCTCGTTTTGAATTGTGAGGGTCAGCATTTGTGTCGGTGTATTTGTGGTGAACGCGGTGATCTCGAACCCATCGAATAACCGGCTCCTGACCTGACATAGTTTGAAGAAATAGGAGAGCGCCTCTCAGGAAAGGTTTCGCTCTGTAGGTTCGATGAGTAAATAATCGATGTGACCCAACGGTTGTTCCAAATCCAATTCCCACAATCAACACACCTTGAATTATATAAGTCGACCATAGAAGCGGTGGATCGTAGAAGAAATACTGTGAAACGTTTAAAAAGATTATCGGAATGAGATGAATGTTTACATTTTAAATTATTCAAATATGATTTACAATGTTACAATACTTACAATTGAAAATATGTGAAGGTATATGAAGACGATAATGTTTCGCCATTTAAGAATTATTTTGTACTCCTTCTCAACTTCTTCTTCATCTTTCAAATCGTCTTTATCTGGTGCTGTTTGTTGTTATCAAGAAAGTCAAAGTCAAGGAGATGAAATATTAATTTGACATTTATACGAAATATATCATTTGAAAAGTGTCTTAGATCATCTTTGAGTTTATTTTATTTATGCATCTAATTAAAAAGCAACCGGCTTCCAAGGCGAAGGAAATGACCTTGAATTTGTGTTTTTATTAAGTTGACGTTCTTGAGAAAATATTTCTTAGATAGGAGTCATCGAATTGACACTTAATCTGCATAAAGTTATTACGTACGTAAACGGATGAAATTGTTAAAAATGTTCTTGAATTCTGAACTTTTTTCTATTCCTTTTACGAACGGGCAGTAAGGGAATTCAGGTTTCTTTCAAGAAGTAAAAAAACCTGAATAAAAACAACTAATGATCAATTAAATTCAAATGCGTGAGCTTGTCGCATAAGATCGCTCCAAGATCATTGAGACTCTTAAGAGTCTAGAATGTTTCTCTTGATGTAATCACAAAAAAATGTTATGTTATGTTATCACTTACTTTTCATAACTGTTGTTTCAACCGGATCTTCCACGTCTGTACCTTTTGCCATTATTTTATATAAGTTTTTCACTAATATTTGAATCAAACACTGCCAAGATTATGGTCAATAGAAATACTTTTTTTGATAAAACGTCTGCACCATCTGCGTTTCAAATCTGTTATGTGAATATCGAACGAAAATTCGGTCGACTGGAACAGGTTAGACGCTGCTATCATTGTTTTCGGAAGATGAATTTGCATAAAAAAAGTTTGAACTGGTTGTATCAGAGATTCAAAAGCTAAACTTGAATTTTGGAAAAGAAGAGAAAATAAAATTTTACATATATTTCAAGGAAGATTCACTCCAAATTTTACTTTTTTATTTTTTATTTGAAAGTTGTTGATAAGCAGCAGCTTTTCAGTTGTCTATCAATTTTTTTTCGAAAAGCTTTTCGTTTTCATGATGAACTAGGATATTTCGTCATTTTCTAAGATGATTTCAGAGTTGCTTTTCAGAGAAGCTTTTTTCCTTCACATCAAAGAAGCTTACGAATCTCAGCAAACACAAAGATAAAAACTCTACAAATGTTTTTAAGTTTATAATATTTTACTGCAAAGTTTTGTATCTAAAACAGTAAAGACTTTAGAAAATATCAAAAAGAATTTCCGCAGACAATAAAAATATTTTATATCATCACAACAATCATATAAATATATAAAAAGAAACATGAATGCATGGATGAATAGTTTTCATATGACGAAATTAATAGAAAAATTTTTGAAATCTTATTGGACCTTAAATTAAAGATCTGGTTTGTCACGACAATGACATAGGCAGATTAGACGAAATTTTTTTAAAAAAATTATTATTTTAAAGTCAAATTAGCATAAAATAAAACTGCTATGTCATCGAGTTTCATCAAGAAGCGTAACAGCTGTTAACAAATATTTACGTAGGAAATTTAGAAGTTTCTGGATAATTTTGAATAAAAAACAAAATTGAAAATATTTTTTTCTTCGATTTTATTAAAAACTTGTTCTTTTTACAACATTAATGTGCCGTTTTATAAAGAATTGATATATTCTTCATGTCTTCTGACGTCATTTCTTTATCGCCAAATCCCCAAAAATGTTCAACATCTCGCTCGTCAATATTTTTACTATTCTGGTTACTTTCTAAGTTCTCTTTACTCTCTTTAGAATATTTATGACTTCCATCTCCAGTTCTGAGCACTCGAGTTTTTATCACATTATCAGGGACAGTTTTAAGTTCAGTGGCCCATCCAATTTTAGCCATTAAATCTATAAATGCTGTCGATATATTAAACATGTATCCAGGAAGTTCGGCTGTTTTGTAATCCCAAGGGAAAATGTGCTGGTAAAGAAAAAGAGATAATCTCGTCTTGTAATTTTAATAATTCATATTAATTACGTGATAATTATGCCATCCTTCTCCCAAAGCACAGAATCCAACAAAGTATGTATCAGTCGGCGATATGTTTCTACATTAAAAATATTTTAATAAAGAAAATACAAAATAATTAAATTTAAAATCATAATTTCTTACTTATCGTATGGTTTTGGTCCCCAAAGATGTGCAACTGAGTTTACCATCCAAACAATGTGAAGACCTAGTAAATATCGGTAAAGATTGCCATTCCATGCAACTTCAAATGACTCCCCGAAGTAACATGCAAGGATACACGGAAAAGCGAATGTACAGAACAACATCATTGGAACGAAATATCTGAAAGTTATTATAAACAGGTTTAACAACACTGAATGTTAAGTTTAATGTGACGTAAATAAACACACTTCGCTTGAAATTGTAGCAAGGGGTCACTTTCCAAGTCACTCATGTCAATCTTTTTGCCTTGTTTTATAACGTCAGGATGTTTCTTAAGCATCAGCCAACCGATATGAGAGAAAAAGAATCCTCGTCTTGAATTGTAGGGATCAGCATTTGTGTCAGTAAACTTATGATGAACTCGATGATCTCGAACCCAGCTAAGACCCGGTTCCTGTCCAGCCATTGTTTGTAAAAATATCATCAAAGCTTTAAGTTTTTGATTAGCTTTAAATGTTCGATGTGTAAAAAGTCTGTGGGATCCGACAGTGGTTCCCAATCCAGAAAGTATTCCAACAATCCATCCAATAATGACAGTTGATCGAACTTTAGGAAGCATAAAGCCATGATAGGCTGCATAGTGGAGATATATGAAGATTATGACATTCCTCCACTTAATGTCCCATTTGTAGCTGTCATTTTTATTTTTAACTTCTGATATACGATCATTAGAGTCTATTTGTAATAAATTTGTTGTTATTTTCATCGACATTGAAATGTTTCCTACATTCTTACCGATAACTTTGTGTTTTTCAACTGAAGAATTTTCATCGAATACGCTGTAATTCATTCCTGCATTCTCGGATACTGGTGGATCAGCATAAAACTTCATACTTTTATTTGACTATGCTTGTATTAAATAAAAAGGATTTTTTAAAGAAAATTAGAGAGCAGCCAGTATAAATGCACTTTAATGATTCTTTTTTTGGAATGAATTAAATTTGTAAAGTTGTATAATCGAATTTTTGACTAAAGAAAGTTTTGGAAATGTTTCCATGTTGGAACAATAATATGAAAACTTTACACATAAAGTAAGGCAATACATATGTATTTATTCATATAAATATGTAGGTATTAATTAAATGAAAGATTGCATAAAAATACGTAAACTTTTTTCGTTATTTTCGTTGTTCTTCTTATTATTCGACCGCAAATTAATTTTCAATATGTAAGCACTTTAAGGTTTAAATTTTTTGAATTTGAAAAAAACATTTGTCGGAATGTTACAATCTAGAAAATTCCCAAAATCTTCTTTGCAATGAAGCAATTATAAATATTTTAAAAGTCGAATTATATAAAGTAAAACGAAATTTTAGACACATACTCAGTCTTTAACACAATTAATTCAACTTTTATAAAATTTCACTTATTTATTTTTAGACTTGTACACAGATCTGCTAGTAAACTATTTTATACTTTTTTTTATTTTTAAGTTACGTTTTTCGCACCCGTTAACAAACGCAGTCTTTTGTTGAATGAGCTTGTTTCGGAACTGCTCAATCAAAATCTTTTTGAGTTTATCTGAAACCAGTTTAAATTTTTTCGGAGTTGTGTAATTTTTCAGATGGTTTATCGAATTTTCTCTTTACACCTAAGCTTTTATTTAATACGTTTTTGTCTTGCAAGAGCTTTTTGTGCATTCATTACATGCTCACATGCTATAAGTCGATATATTGGAATGGATAAAGGGAAAGCCTGAAATATTCTTTGTCATTTAAATTAAAAGAATAAAAAATGTATTTTGACCGAGTCATCATTCCTTCTTAAATAATTTTTCGTTTTCTTTCTAGAAATGAGAATAAACATTGAAAACATTCGATGTTTTTCTCATTCGAATCATATCTTTTGTTCAAGTAGCAAATGAAAGAAAGAAAGTAAAGTGAAAAAATCTTTTTTTCTTTTATTTACGCATTCACTTTTTTCATCTTAATTTATAAAAAAATTGAAAGTTACTTATAAAATATCTCAATGAACTAAGGAAGAAATAAAGATTTCAACCATGAATTTTACGAATGATTTTAACTTTTTTCATATCTTCATTAGTCATTTCATTATCTCCGAATCCCCAGAAGTGAGTTACATCTCTCGTCTCTTCTTTGAAATCTGTCTTGATCTTATTCTTGGATTTCATGATCTTGTGTGTTCCATCACCTGTCCGCATTACTCGATTAAATATCATTTCTTCGGGAACAGTCTTCAAGTCAGTGGCCCATCCTTAATCAGAAATTAACACCAATGTTAACATTTTATACATAGGAAATGAAAAACAATGAGTGAACAGTAATTTACCTATCCACGCGAAAAAATCAATGAACATCGTTGAGAAATTGAATGTGTACGTTGGAAACTCTGATGTTTTATAATCCCATGGAAAACAGTGCTAATTTGTCAATAAGATAAAACCTGTTTTAAAAAATTGTTCGTCTTTGAAAAATGCTAAAAATCTCACATGATAGTTATGCCATCCTTCGCCAAGAGAAACAATGCCCATAACATGCGAATCTGTTGGTGACATATTTTTATCAAATGGCCTATCACCCCAAAAGTGGGCCACTGAATTGACACACCAGACCATATGCAGTCCCACAACGTATCTGAATATATTTCCATTCCATGCTACTACGAAATATTCACCAAACGAACAAGCTAGCCAAATAGGAAAAACGAAATTTAGAAGTAACGCAAGTGGAATATAAAACCTAAAAAAGTTATGAAAAAGAAATTTGTTTAACTATTTCAAGTTCTTTGTATAAGTTCTTTGACTTCAATTACTTTCTTTGAAACTGCAGAACAGGATCCGCTTCAACGTCGCTTATATCCACTTTAGCTCCATACTTTTTAACATCGGGATGTTTCTTACACATCAGCCATCCCATGTGGGCAAAGAAAAATCCACGTTTTGAGTTATGAGGATCTGCGTTGGTATCGGTAAATTTATGGTGAACTCGGTGATCTCTCACCCACTCGATCATATCATTTTGTGTCGCCATAGTTTGCATCATCATTAATAGAATTCTTAATGGTAAATTTGCTTTAAATGTACGATGAGTGTACAGTCGATGAGCACCAATAGTTGTACCTAAACCTTGACAAATTCCGATTGCCCATCCAATAATAAGTGAAGAAGTTTTCTTTTGAAACGTAAAACCATATAATGCTGCCAAATGTAAGTATGTGAAGATAAACACGTTTTGCCAACTTATTTCCATTTTGTAATCAGTTTCAGCATCATTCGAACTTTTGGAGGAACCTGTTTAGTTTTTTTTTCAGATGTGTTTTTTTGAAAAAAAATAGTGGAAATATTTTTTTAGCATTTTTAAGAAACAGTACGATCAAATCAATTTTATACAATGGAATGCAATAAATTATTCTGAAAATCATTCGAAATAGTTTTTGGTTGCTTCAAGTGAAACAAAAATTTCAGATCTCAAGATTTTTTTCGCAACAAATTTAATGTCTGCCGGTTTCGTTTCCTAAAATTCTTTTATCTTAGGTCCCTATTACGTCAATCAATAAACTTGATCATTATAAACTTGTAAGCATGTGTGACTGGAATCACGTTTAAAATCAACTCTATTAAAACCCAAATGTCTGAATATTTCCGTTTAGTTTTCATTTTAATATTTTTGTCAAGCATAAATCTGCATAAAATTATTACTTGCAATTTTACATTTTTTCATGACACAAGCTTGTCACAAAGAGTCACTATTTATGTATTTGATAGACACACTAATGAAAATGTTTAATGCATAAAGGGATGCATTGTTAAGGGTTGAATATATTTATTTCCTTTAATTTTCAAAGCTTTAGTTTCCTCCAACTCCTCATGCTTGAGAATTGATTTCAACTTCAATAAAGCTTTAGTTTTGTGAGCATTGCACCTGTCATTCGTGGAATTGATCATAAACTAGTTTGAGGCAGTTTTTTGTCTACCTCCGAAATTTTCTAGAAAAAAATATTTTTATGTCTTTCTTCTTATGAGAAAAAAAGTTTAATTTTACATTAAGCACAAGCTTGTTGAAAACTTTAATTTTAATCTTCGCATTATTGATAACTTTTTCTTATCGATGACTATGCTTAGACACAGACAATTACTTATTTATAAAACGAATTAAATAATTAACTTACCTTTAGATCCTTCTTGTTCAACATTATTATTTGTATCTTTCACTCTTTTGGAGGTGCTTTCAAATAGCCCCATAACCATCCTTAGAATCAAAAAACTTAACAAAATTTTCAAAAAACAAATTTTCTACTTGTTTTTTTAGAAATTTCAGAATTTCTGAGCTTTATTTTTTTTTTTTTTTGTTCTGAACGAATTTAAATATGAATTCCCCAAATTTAAGGACTCAATTTTTTCTCCGTGATTTTATTGAAACTCCGGATCGTTCAAACGGATGAGACGAACTAAAACTAAGATTGAAACGTCTTTCCAACAAATTGCCATTAATTAATTTTGTATCTTTTGGCTAAAATTTAAGAAAAAGATTCACAAAACCTGTTGGTGTTTATTTATGTATTGATTTTTCTTTAATATTCAAATATAATATAAAGCAATATCTTTTCTGAAGCAAGGTTGGCTGTTTTGGTATCAAAAGCAGTTCAAAATGCAAACGAAAATAGCTTCGTACACTATCACTTCGTAGATGGCTGCAGAATGACGAAAAGCCATAGTAGAAAAATTAATATTAGATAGTCTATCATGAATTAAAGATTTTAAACCTCATAATCTCATATCATGACACACATGTCTAGGTCTGCTGTTGAAACTTTTAAAGAAAACCATTAAAAATTATGAGATTAAAAAGCTAAACGAAAAATATTTTAACTTGTAAGAGTCAGTGATTCTTTCTCTTTCATTTTGATGAAACTTGCGCATAAACTTGTTTCTCAAATTCGAGTACCTACTTAAAACTTAAATAGCGACGAATTAAGAGAGGTTTGCAAAATAAAAGATGAGATAAAGATGAGAAAATTCAATGTCATTTCTTGCTCGTAACAATGAAGTTGTGTTGAGTTTCTCCTTTTCGGAAGCTCTCAGCCCTGAAGAAATTATAACAAGCTTAATGCAATTATTCAAGTTTAGACCAAGGCTTAGACGATGAATCCAATAAATTTTATTCAAACAATAATTTTATAAATTTTACACACTTTTGTAGAGAATTTTAGCGTACTTCCTGTCAGCATCTGTCATTTCTTTGTCATCTAAATGTTTGGAACGTTTTCATTAGAAACATTAAATAAGACATGAATAAGTTGATAAATTCAATATTTTACCCCATCCCCAAAGTTCACAATGAGGCTCCTTTTCTTCAGCAAAATTGTTATTTTTATCACTTTTTGATTTCGCATGTGTACCATCTCCAGTTCTCTCCACTCTTTTCAATATCATCTCATCAGAAACTGTTTTCAGGTCAGTGGCCCAGCCTAATGTGAGATGAATACAAACTTTAACGATGACAACAAACAATGCGTAATAAATTTACTACGATAACAACTTACCAAGCCAAGCAAAAAAGTCAAGGAAAGCGAGAGACAAATTACACCAGTAAGTTGGAAGTTCAGATGCTTTGTAATCCCAAGGAAAAACGTGCTAATGAATTATTCGAGAAACACATTAAATTTTGATTTTGAATAAATAAATAAGATTAGAAATAAATTGATGAATAAATAAATAAATGCATACGTGATAGTTATGCCATCCTTCACCCATACCGAATGTACCAATCCAATACGAATCAGTTGAAGAGATGCTCCTGGAATGATGAAATTCAACATAAGATTTCCATCATTGAAAATGTAATCAAGAATTCTTACTTATCATAAGGTCTATATCCCCAAAGATGTGCTCCTGAGTTAATCATCCAAACCATATGCAAGCCGATCATGTACCGACATATGTGACCATAATAGACAACTCTGAATGATTCCCCTACTAAGCAAGCTAACCACATTGGCATAGCAAAGCCGAAAATGATCGATAATGGCAAATAATATTTATGTTGGAACATTACGAGTGGATCACTCTCCAAATCACTCATTTCTATTCTAGCACCAAATCGCTTCACGTCGGGATGCTTTTTGCACATCAGCCAACCAATATGAGAAAAGAAGAAACCTCGTCTAGAATTGTGAGGGTCAGCGTTGGTGTCGGTGTACTTATGATGGACACGATGATCTCTGACCCATTCATACATGGAATTTTGCACTGCAATGGTTTGCATGAACAGCAACAAAAGACGAAGTTTTGTGTTAGCTTTGTATGATCGATGGGTGAAAAGTCGATGAGCTCCAACTGTCGTTCCAAGTGCAGCTGTTATTCCAATAACCCATGCCATGACAATACTCGACGTTGTTGTTTTGGGAAGAGTGTAACTGTAAAGAGCGCAGCAATGAAGATACACAAAGATAATAACATTACGCCAGACAATTTCCATTTTATAATTATCATTTGGATCACCAAAAATGCTTGGCTTGTCGAGCACTAAATTTGAGAATATTTTAAGATAAATTTACATTGTAACATTTTTTTTTTTCATTTTGTTTTATTTAACACTCACACTTTTCATCTTCACTTGACTTCTTTTCATCTGCTTTCACTTTTTTTGGGGAAATTCTATCCAACAATTTCGTCACCATTGCGAATGATGGAATAAGAAAATGCAAACGCGAATTTAATTAATGAATTGTGCTTTTTTCAATTAAAATTGCATTTCTTATACGTTGACGAAACGACGTTATGTTCTTTCACTGTTTTTTTATGAACTGAACTCGAATATCTAATTACGATGTTATCAGAAATCGAAAATGATGATGTGATATTTGCTACAAGATATTTGGTTTTACAATAAAAATAATATTTCAGTTCGCACTTCACTTATTGTGTGTTGCTGACTTAACGTTCGCGCACTTACTGCTTGAAACATTCCCGAAAAATTTAATAAACCCTTTTTTCAGCGCTCTCAATCTTCTCCCATGGTATTTTTATGAAAGTTGTTCAAGAAGTAGAGGCTATAACACTGTAACAAAAACAACTTCAAAAAAGCTTTCAATTAGTATTGACGCAACATGTACCAGGTCCAAACATTGCGATATAATTTTGACAAGAACTTGTTTTACAACTAAAGCCAAAAGCACCCAAATTCAAGTTTGTTGTTACTTTCATGATTTCATCACATTGATCAGACGGCTCTGTTTTAAATTTTAATTGTGTTAAATAATTAACTCGACTTAGTAAATTAGCAGCAACAAGATACTATTCCTCTCAAAAGTGATGGTGATGTGTCAGACATGAAACGATGTTCTGCTTTTGTGATCTCTATTGCTTACAAGATTTGAGTCATTGTGCTTGGTTTTAAGTTATGTTATGATTTTCATAATAGATGGAAAGATAAATTTAAAGTTAAATTGATTATGTCATCAATTATCAAATATCTATTAAAATTTTTTAAAAATTTTATTTTACATAATTGTGTCGATTCTATGCAATTTTAATTATAAATAGAATTGAATAAAAGTTTATGCGCAAATAGAATTAAAAAAAGCATTCAAACATATAACATTGGTTGACTTACAAATTAATGAATTGGAATTATGGTCCAAAGTATCCTTGTACAACGAGTTAAAAATTTTTGCTACGCAAATATAAATTTCTTCTTTTCATTCCTTGTTATCGTCGTCATCAATAGAAAATAAGAAGTTGAAATGATATTGAACAAGAATAATTTATTATGCAACTTGTGTATTTTTGCCTGAGTGCAAAAAAATATTATCCTCGATCAATTAAGCTTTACGTTGCACAAAGTCACAACAATATTATTCATCATTTACGGAAATAAATGTGTGATGCTAATTAAAATCAATCTATCCTGAATTTGCAAACCAAATTATTTTTTTCCTATTTTATATTCCGTCATTATTTACACGCAAATAAACACAAGTTTATGAATTTACATAATGAAAGATCTAGAAATGTTTTCAAGTTTATTTGATTTAAATTGTAAGTTACATAGATATTTGTTTTCTTTCAAACTGGAAATGCGTCAACTCTTATTTCTTAAGACGTATATCAATAATGAAAATTTATTTAAATTGTGCAGTAAAATTATTGAATCAAAAAAGATATTGACTGAAAGATATTATTTAGTATCAAAACGACTTAATGGTTCATGACTTTTGATATTAAGAACATCTTAAACATTTATTAATGATTAGATGATTAGTTTAGCTAAGTATTAACGTAAGCTCTCATGCGAAGAGGACTTTTTTGGAAATTTACCAAGTAAGTTTAAATTTTACAGCTTTGTTGATTTTTTGTTGAAATAAGAATGCAAATATAAAAACCTTTTTTTTTGTCTCATTGTTCAAGCGTCATAATTCTTTCTTCCCGCTTAGGAATCAAACATTTCAATCTCTATTTGCTTTTGCATCGTATTTTCATTTTCAAAATTGGGTTCTCCATTTCCAAAAAATAAACAAATCTATTAGTCGATTGAATCATTTTAAAGTATATACATGGCTTAAGAAGAAGAAAATAAAATGATGAACATTTTAAATGTATGATGTCAAAGTCATCATCAATTAAGAAAATAAAATGCAAATCATTTAGTTTTATATAAACGGAAGTTTTGGATGTATTTATCTTAATTCGCACCAATAAATTAGCAACTTTGTGGATATTTGCACGAAGCCTCAAATTCAAAAAATAGATTCATTCATACATTAATTTATGATGCACACGGAAAGTATCCTATTTGTATATATTCAAGTTTCGATGTGATTGTTTCTTAAAAAGACTTGTAGCTAATTTGTGATTAATTTATTACTGAACTGACCTACATATTTTTTTTTAAATAAAACTTGAAGTCTACCTTATACTGCTGATATGATGTGAATATGTTAATATTCAAAATTTGAATAAATATTTTTTCAAAGTTTTCATATAAGAAGCTTTTGGAAAATATTTAATATGTAAGAAATTTGCACCTAAATGTAGGCAGCATGCATAACGTTAAAGAAAACTCTTTCAATTAGAGTAATCATCTGTTTAGATTTGAAGCTAGAATAAACATATATTAAATCATGTTGAGAAGAAGAAAATATGAATAAAACACATAGTTGAATTAATGTTTAATTACTTTTTGTGTTTATTATTTTCTATAAACAACTGTATAAATACATACATATATACATACAAAGAAGTCTTAAATGATAATAACCGTAATCATTCTCGAATGGGATGAAGATCGTTGCCCATACTGTTAATATTACTTTTTTTTGACAACAGACAATCAACAACTGTGAAAATTTCATCGAAGTGTGGTCGTCCTTCTGGATTTTCATCCCAACATTTCAGCATTAGTCTGTACATTTCTAATGGAGCTCCTTCAGGCATAGGCATACGATATCCTGAATAAACATACATTATATTGAGAAATAACATTTTAATTTAAATCCAATCACCTTCATCAATCCTCTCTCTCGCTTTTGAGTTACTCATTCCTGCATAGGGTGTGCCACCTTTCGAAAAGATTTCCCAGATCAACACACCATAGCTCCACACATCGCATAGCGTTGTGTATTTACCAAAATTCAATGCTTCGGGCGCTGTCCACTTGATTGGAATTTGTTTCATACCATCGGACACTTAATTGAAAATATATGTTTAAATTCATTTGCTTAATTTAGGGAATCAAAACAAAGTAAGCGTTATTACCAATATATTCTTCTTCTTCTCTTGACATTCCAAAATCTGAAATCTTTACAATGTTTTCGACTCCAATCAAGCAATTCCTCGCTGCCAGATCACGATGAATACAATTCTTTGATTCTAAATATCTCATACCTGAAAAATAATTAAAATTTTATTGCAATTTACAAAATATTTTTGATGATTGAGAGTCACTTACCAGCTGCAGTGTCACGACACATGTTCATCATTCGACGTTGATCTAGTGAAGCTGCGTTTTTCCTAAGGAACATCAGAAGTGACCCACCTTCAACAAGTTCCATCACAATCATTATTGGCTGCTTTTTCACGCAAATTCCAATTAATTTAACGATATTTGGATGATCATATTGTTTAAGAATTCTTCCTTCTTGAAGGAACTTTCGTTTTTGTTCATCAGGTAGAGTCATTCGACAGGTTTTCACAGCGACATCTTTTTTGGTTGATCGTAGCTTGGCTTTATAAACATCACCAAAGTTTCCCTTCAAAGATAATTAACAAAAAATGTAAAAACGGAGTGAATTTATTTCAAGTTTTCATGTCACTTTACTCTGCCAATTTTATCCAACAGAATAACGTCATCGTTGCTAAGTTCCCATCGTTCTCTTAATACTGGTTTCTTCAATATTGCCCCACTACGACTTGTAACTGGAGCTTCTGATTGATATTGATGTAGGATGAGTTCCTGGATGCTTGGAAAACTTGGACCTTCAAACCGGAAATGACCCTAAATGGAAATAAACTTTAAGTTTTCATGCTTCGCTTTATGATTTTTCATTCAAACCTCTGCCGTTATTTGCACAATGAAATGTTTGTGTCCATTCCAACAAACACTCAACACGGTTTGACTTTCGTCGTTACGTGTCGTTTCTCTGACAAGAAAATCTCCTTCAAGTCTCAAAAGTCGTACAACTTCTTCTCTTGGTAGAACGCCATGGAACCATTCTTCTTCGTAGAGGGGTCGATTCGTCGCTATTGTCATCTAAAATATAAATTAAAATACAAATTTTATTTCCTCATTCATCTTAGATAATCTTCCGAAAAGAAATACCAAGCTCCAAAAGCTTTGCTTTAATTTTTCCCTTGCTGACGGGGCAAAGTTCTTAAAAGGTGCAAAAAAACTTGTGAATGCGAGTTTATTATTTGCTTTTCTTCCATTTTTAAAATGAACAAGTTCAAATTGTTCTCGATCTTTTTCACACAAATTCAATGTACTTTGTGCACGTTTCTTTCGTGGTGGAGGTTTAGGTGGAGAAGTTTCGAAACTGTTATCTTTACTACTATCAACTACAGAAGATGAACAAGAACAAGAACTAAAGTCAATGTCTGCCGCCATCCAAAAAACAACATTAAAAACTGATCGGAAATGAAAATTTTCTTTTCATTGTGTGATGGCGGAGATTTTGAAGATGAAAATTTCCGAGTAGAAAATAAAATTTTTCTCAGAGTCTTTCTCAATATTTATGTTTACCACAATACGAGAACATGACTGAAAATGTATTTCGGTCATGTGTAGGTGCGCTAAATAAAATAAATACCTACAAAAGAGACGAGTAAATTCGTGTCTTTGGAACTTGGAACTTCTTCTGGGATGCGCCGAAAACATATTAATTTATTTAACACAACTGAATATATAGAATAAATATTATCTTATTTATTGTCAGTCGTTAAATTTCACTAATTTCGTGTCTACGAAGCAGAACAAATTTATGAAACATCACACTTTTGTAATATTAATTTAAGCTTATCGATATTATTTCGTTAGTTTCATGTCGTACTTTTTAGTGAATGCTTGTTAATTATTGTGTTAATTTAATAATAGAATAAAAGAATATGCGATTATTATGGAAACACTTGTTGCTTGATATCAAGCATAGAGTACCGATAAGATTGAAAATTGGATTCATGCTGTTTATGGGGAGTTTTATGATTTTTATGTTGCGATCAAACTTTTCAATTATCATCATAGCAATGGCGAAAACATACCAATGGACAAACTATGAGCAAAATCTGCTTTTAAGTGCTTATTTCTGCGGTTACGTTGGACCTAATTTAATAGCTGGAGTTGTTGCAGAACGTTTCGGTGGAAGATTTCTAATATTTACAGTTTTTTTCTTATCATCAATCATCACAGTGTTGTCACCATTTACAGCCAGTAGAAACATTAATCATTTATTCTGTGCACGTTTTCTTCTTGGAATTTGTGGTGTAAGAACGTTCAGTTATAACTCAACTTTAAATGTTTCTTATAAACGTTCTTTAGGGTTTCTTTTTTTCTACATGTCACAATCTCATATCAAGATGGGCACCTCCAGAAGAGAAAGGAATATTCGTGTCGAGCTTGCTTGGATCGAAACTTGGAACAGCTGTTACTTGGCCTTTAATGGGAGTAATAATAGAAAATTTTGGATGGCAATCTGCATTCTATTTGACTTCAGTATTTTCACTTGCATGTGCAGCCATTTGGTTGAAAATTGTTGCAGATTCTCCAGACAAACATCCCAGTATAGCATCAGATGAGAAGGAATTCATTGAGAGGTCGTTGAGTTCACTGTTGACAAAGAACAAGAAACTTCTGCCGATGAAGAAAATTTTTAGTTCCGTTCCGTTCTACGCTTTACTCTTCCTTCATTTTAGTGACGTTTGGGGAATCTTTTTTCTTCTCACATCAGCTCCAATGTTTATGAATCAAGCATTGAACTACGATATCAAAAATGCTGGGATTGCTTCAGCACTTCCCTACATAGCACGATTAATTTTTGGATTTTTATTTGGAGCACTTGGAGATTATTTCATGAAAAATGGAGTTAGACCAACAAAACTTCGAAAACTTTTTTGTGTCTTTTGTGGGTTTACAAGAAATCATAATACAGGAAACATATTTAAATAATTCTTTTTTACTTTTTAGCGCATATCATTCCAGGATTACTTTTATTTGGATTTTGTTTCGTTGGCCAAAATCCTTATGTTTGTATTATGCTTATGACGTTGTCCCTTGGATTTAATGGAGCATCTACAATGACAAGTGCACAAAATCCTCAAGATTTAGCACCAAATTTTGCTGCAACTATCTTTGGTTTCGTAAACTTTTTCGCTACAATGAGCGGGTTTATATCTCCGTTAGTTGTAAGCTACTTTACTCAAGAGAAGGTAAATATAGATCAACACTTTTATCAGTATGACTTTCTTGTTTATGTAAATTTAAACACAGAACACAATTAATGAGTGGCGAATGGTTTTCATTCTCGATGGAGTTCTTTACATCACATCTGCGATAATTTTCATTCTTTTCGGAAGCGCTGAAGTTCAAAGATGGAATAAACAAGGCAATTATCATAAGGAACTGATGAGTGCATGATTTTGCATGCTGTTTATAAACTCATGCCAATAAAAAAAGTTAAGAAACTCACATCTTTATACTCAAAATTTTTAATGCAAATGCCATCATCATCGAACTCATTATAAATATCATCGCAAACACAACAATCATCATGGAGGAGTGCTTCAGTGTGAAAAGCTTTATCAAAGTCAAGAACAGCTTTACTAGAATGTATTCGAGAACCGGTGGAAGGAGAATTGATTTTCTTCGAGCATCGTTTGCAAAAGTTTGATGTTTTACTTGTTGAACTTTTTTCAGCATTCTTCGAGCTAAATAAATGTTTTGTGAAGTTGAATTTAGTTTTGGTTTTTGTTATTTTGTCTTTCTTATCAGCTTGATGACTTGCATCAGTTTTTATTTCTTCAAAATCGTCATCAGTCTCGTCTACATGTTTCTTCTTAAATGTTGAAAATAAACTTTTGCTTTGCTTTGATTTTTCTTGTGGCTTCTGATCTTTAGAGAACATATTTTTAACACGAAACTTTAATGATTGCTTCATTTTTCCTTTCACATTTCTATCATCATCATCATCATCATCATCATTATGATAATTTTCATTACTGATTTCTTCTTTTTCCTTCATTAATTCATCAAGTTTACTGTCAATAAAATCTAAATGATTATCGATATCTGCCATCATGTGATCGTCAATTAGCAGTAAATTATTTTTGGAGCAATTTTTATTGGAAACATTGTCAGCATATTTCATCAGGTCGGCTTCTGTCACTTCAACACATTCTTCGAAGTGATCACATTCATTGATAGTGGGAATTTTAATGACTTTCAATTGGTCAATTGAAGCAGGTAAATTCAGTGGGATTTTAACACTCTCAGAAGCTTTGTTAATGTCAACACCACAAGCATTATTAGCATCATCAATATCAGTATAAACATTTTTATTATTTTCTTTTGTATTATTATCAACATCAACAACAACGTCAACACACTCATTGTCTTCATAGCTATTTACCGCTGATCCCAAACTTGATTTTGATCCCCTACCGCTTTTCGGTGTCGTTGATGATGAACGTTTTCCATCACCTTCAATCGTTATTCGTTTCCTTCTAAACGGTGTCTTTAAAAGTGTCATGAAATCGCCACCTTTTTGAAGTAACATCGACATATGCGTCGTGTGCGTCTAAAGATTTTTTATTTACGAAAGAAAATGTAACAAAAATTCCAAAGCACCATGTTAAGAACTAAATTTAAGTCTCATTCATCAATCACCCATCACTAATTAATTAACACTAATTAACTACTCACCATTTGTTCACTGCTAACAAGATTGTTATTCTCCATCTCAACCGATAAGTCATCACAGCCACTAGGGAGTTCTTCACAGGAGACTTCATTTAATGCTGATCTAATGATCTCTACCAGCTTATTTTTCTGCCTTTCCTCGCACTTTAAAGAGCTCAGTTCCTTGTTGAATCTTCAAATTTATTAGATCACGAATAATAAAGAATGAAAGCGAAACACAAAAACTTACTTAATGTCTTTCAAACTTCCACCATTTCCATTCATACAGTTCAAGGATGTGTTGAGAGAATTATTTATTGGTGATGCCTGACTATTTGATACTGATGGTGAAATCTTTCCATTACTATCATTTTGAAGCTTATTTTGTTTTTCCTGGCACTCTTTTATTGCACTCTCGAGATCAGTGATTCGTTGACGAAGCCAATCGACTGTAAGATTATCTACGGTTAGTTGGTTCGGTTGCAGCTTTCCAACAGTGTCTTCAATAAGCTGGTCATCGAAACGGAATATCACTGGTAAAGCTGACGACGATCTAACGTGGAAATTAAAAAACTTTCAACATGGCCTTGAAAATTTATTTTTTTATGTCAATCCACCAACCTGTGCTTCTCTGTAAAATCTCGATATTCTTCAGTAGGATTCACCGATTGCAAGGCCACGTCAATTTGTTTCTGAATGTCAGCGTATTTGTCTGAAGTGAGATCGGCAAAATTCGAGGCTTCCACTATTAAGTTTTTCCTGTAGGAATTTTAAAATAGAAAAGAAGATCAATGCCAGTTATTTTTCTATTTTGTTTTGTTTGGACAGCAGACGATAAATTGTCTTCTCCATTTTCATGGTCTGTCAAAACGTGTTAAAAAGTTTTTTTTAGTCTTGTATAATTTACCATGTCGCGATGAACATTTCTTGTTGCGTTTGATGATTCTCAAGTAATTTGGGCCATAAAATCGTTCGATAATCCTTTTCAACTTCAGTAGCTTCATGAATAAGCAAAACATATTCGTTGTGAGCAAGATGAAGTTTTCTGCAGGCTTTTTGATATTTATCTCGAACATCGTCTAACTTACGACCAGCTCTACCAGCTGAATATTTCGATGGAAATAAATAAAAGACAATCATTAATCACTTCAATATGATTTAAGAGTTGAAAAACTTCGACGACTCACATTTAATATAATGTTCTTCGAATCGCATTCGTAATTGCTTATAGTAGTCTAAATGCTTTTGATATTCAGCCTTTTTCTTTTGATACTCTTCAGTTAACTGAAATTGAAAATAAACAAATTTAAATTAATTAAAAACTTCATAGAATTGCGAAGAAATCATTTATTGACTAAACTTCTAAAGTCCACATTGGAAGCATCATCTAGCATTATGTTTGACGACTCTCGTATAATGTCGATTGACTTGAAAGAAATTTCCTTACTTATCGTTCAACAACTACAAAAGCAACAAATGTTGATGCATGCATCAAAACCGCGAAAGTTATTATGATGTCAAATTACATCACTGCTGAAGCGAAATTTTTATTTCTTATTCGTGCAAGTAAAGTTTAAATGACTTACATCTGAATAACAATATTAACAGCAGAAAATCAATATATAAGTCAAAACGAGTTGAGAATGAAAGTTTTAGTTTAAACGTTCAATACTTAATTATAATATGCTTTGTGTTGAGCGTTAAAATCCTCGACAGATAAATCACAATCTTCCTTCTTATTTGGTAATAAAAGAAATAGAAAACAATACGGATGATCACAAAGCCAAATTTGAAAAAAAAATATAAAATAAAACCAGATAAACGAGAATGAAAGCGAAACATAATCTCACACACATAAACGTGATTACTATAGCAATCGGCTTTGATTTGACCGAGTCGGAATCACTACTTTCAACTACTTTCAACACAAAGAGCACTGACGGTGATCATAAATTCGATTCTTTTCCAAGAAATCTTCGGAGATATGTATCTTGCCTCTCTTTCAGTCTTTTGTCTTCAGTTCTTGTTTATTTCTTGTAGCGAAGCGCCTCGAGATGGAAGAATAAGAAAATGTTCTTATAAGAAAAGAACAAAGAAAGAGAAAAAAAAGTTTAAAAAGCAGTGCAAAGGTAAATTTCATGAGAAATCTTCAGGTAATTGGATTTGTTTATGGAAACGCTTTTCGAAAGGTGAACAGCATCAGTAAGAGGCTCTTGATGTACGTATTCATATTTATACGTGTACATACTCGAAGAAAAGAAAAATTAAAGGAAAACAGGAATTTCTAAAGGCTACAAATAGGTGGATAGAAATATCTACATACATATTTTTACTTATTATTCCTCCAGTCTCAGATCATTTGACTCTTTGATTGTTTCATCTTTCTTGAAATCATCATTCTCGATGTGATATTTTCTTTTCTTTTCATTCTTTCATCTCTCGTTTATTCATCTTTTTTCTTCCATTCAAAACAAATAAAACAAACTTTGAATTCTCGAAGTTAAGTTATGAAAGTAGGATACCTGTTCTCACAACAACTTACTTGGTGGTGCAAAAAGAGTAATGAAAACAAGTTAAACTTGTGAATGTTGGACGTGAAGAGAAATCTTTCTCTAGGCGTTCGTTCACAAGACTTGCGGCATTCAAATTAAAGATTATGTTTTTGTGAGTCGCAGAGACTTAAATAAATTTATATAAAAAATGTCTGGTTTCGTCTTTCTTTCTTTGATGATCTTTACAACTTTAACATTGCTATGAAAGAAATTAAATTATTGTGAAACGTCGCTTTTATAGCTTCCACTTAATCACATAAATAAACGAAAAAAGAGTCCAAAGATTTAGCTGCCTTTAAATCGATTCTTTAATCAGAGTCCAAAGCATGAAGACTGGGAAGATCATTTTCCATAATTTCTTTGCCGCTACGATCTCATCACTTTCCATGCCTATGATGAGTATAATGGATAGAAAAGTTGGATAAGAAAATTATACGGTAACGCTGATTTTCGGTTTGAAATCAAGAAAATTATTATTTTGTGGTTGGTTGAATTAAGCTGTAAAATTTGTTGTACTTTTATTAATTCTCAAAAACGTTCTTTGATTGTTGGCTATGATCGAAAGAGGCTTCAATTTAGACGCCGCTGAGTTATGGTTAATGGAATCATTTTTTTATGTGAAAAGGATCGTTCGATGAGTATAAACACAAAATAGTTATGAAATGTGTGAAATGAGGTTTGAGTGTGAGAAGAAGACTTGATAGATATTTAAAATCTCGATCGACGTGAAGACACAGAACATCTCCTAAATGTCTTTGAATTTATGTTAAATAAATGTTATGCTAATATTGTGTTCAACAAACTGAAGTTTTTGATAAAATTGATCACTTATTGAAGTCTGTTATTTGTTGAAACAAATTTTAATAAATTTAAAAGTTCTTTAAAATAAGTAAACGTTACTAACATTTACACAGGTTCAACATACATAACCAGTGAAGGAATTAAAAGAAGTTTTTTCCCTATTTCTTTATATTTTCTTTTCATAAAGAACGTATGATTCGATTATAGATCATGTGGTTAAGCCGTATTGTCTTTCATCAGCGATTTCAGTCTGGAAATTGAACAATAACAGAGAACATTATGGAGTTTATAATCTCAAAAATTTAAATGAGTTTTCTTCTTTTTTCTTTCATAATTCTTTAGATTTTGAAGAATTTTAGTAATTGCACAATAAATAGCTCTGATGAAGTCAGTGGATTAGAATCCTTATTCAATACTAAGAATAAGCTGGAAGAAGATGTTTTAACTAAGAAGATTTAATTAGAAAATAGTCAAATCTAAAGTTGATTGAGATCAATGATCTTGAAAATTTAGATTTCTGAATGATAAAAATCAAAGATTTCTTTTGGATTAACAGTCTTTAAAGCAAAACCTGTATCGAAAGTTTCTGAAGCTTATGAAAATTCATTCTGTGAAGTAAAATTCCAACTTTTTCATTTGGCTGAGCAGTTTTGAAAGAGAACGTTGCTAGCGACAAAAAATGTAAAAATTTCGAAAGATTTTTTCGTTGTCTCGATGAAAATAAAGCTCAACAATCGAGAATTGACTTTAGAACAATAAAGCGTATAAAATAAATCATGACTTGTGTCCAACTTAACTTTTAAGTTTCATGTGAATTTCAATCATTGCTGAACTCGACTTTTTGAATCTTCACTTTTACTTTTTATAAAACATGAGATTACATAATTTTTTCTTTAAAATAAACTTTTTTCGAGATGAAGAAAAGAAACAGAAATACAAACGCTCTCGAAATCCAACTTAATCAATCTGGTGGTTTTATTTTTAAACATTAGAAATTGTTGTATTGTCAGTTTATGTCTGGTTTCCTCTTTACTGCATGTCTGGTACAAAGCTTACACCACAAACAAATCAAAACTCTTTCAAACTTCACAAGACAACAGCACTCGAGTTTAACACTACCTTGAACCGAATGTCGAGTGAGTTATGGGTTGTTAGTTATATTGAAACGACAGCAAACTGCTTTAATGATTTCTTTTTTTTTTTTCTTTTTCAAATCTTAAGTCGAGCAAATCATGCTTCTCATGTGTGTCAGGCAAGGAGTGACAGCACTTTTCTAAGTTCCGTCTGTGACTTGTTTCTTGCATTATTAATAAACCAACATGCCTGCCACATTGCATTAAAAGTAATTTTTTATTTTATTGAACAGTTTAGAATATCAAATAATTGAGTTGATGAAAAGTGAATTTCAAAGTGATGATCAACTTTCAGCAAACATTATGAAGATGTGACTGATAATGTTTTGTTCGAAAGAATCATAAAATTCAATGATTTTGATTTGTCTAATAAGCTAAGGTACGGAAAATTTAAAGGCAGATCTGTCTGACAAGTCGACCTAATGAAAAACACACGAGACTTGTTATTAGATTATATTATATACCCACACATCTCTGCAAAGATAAATGTAAATATCTAACTGGCATAATTTCTAATGTAGAAAAGAAACTTATTCAGCGCTTCAATGGTAAAGCTTATTAAACAATCGCAATGTCGTTTATTTCTTTCTCATGATTTTCTGTTGTTTACAATGACGCATTCAACAGATGCGATTTGGAAAATAAAAAAGTGTTTAAAAAACTTTCTCACCAACATTCACCGTTTACTTGGTCTTAAATGGTTGACACATTTTTTTTTCTTTTCATTCTCATTTCATAAGATAACAGCAAGAAACGAGCAAATGGAAGACATAAGAGAGAAAGGTAAACATGCAGAAACAATCAACCTGTCGCTTTGAAAAAGGAAGCGCATAATATTAAAATATTATGGAGAAGAAATGAACAACTTTGAAAAGTTACGAGTAATTTGTTTTGTGGCATAATTTAATTTTCACGTTGTGTCGTCGGTTCATTGACGAGAATGCTTATTATTTAGTAACTTCGTAAACTGTTTCACTGCTTGAGAAATTTTACCTCATTTCAACGAGTCTGTGTGGTCTGTCAATGATTGCAAATTTTTGCGAGAATTTTACGATAAATGATAAACAAATACATCGCCACATTAAATGACTTTTTATTTTTTTTCTCTTTTCATGTCTTGCCGAGTGCCGATCGTTTATAAAAAATAAAATACTTGTAGAAAAAATGAAACTGAAAGTCCTACTACAGAAAATGTTTTGTTGATTGATACAATAATAATTTAAAAGTAATTTTGGAAAAAAAAACTCTCTAACACTTTTAATAATGACAGAGATTGTAAGTAATGTGGGAAATTTATTAAAAATATCTACTACCAGGTTTGATGTTAGAAATAAATTTATCATAGAATTGAGATTATGCATTTTCCTTGCAGCTAATAACAATTTGTCTCAAAGGAAAAGTTTATGAATCGTAATGAAACGTAAGTTCATTATTATTCTTGGAAGTCGAAAACAAGCAATCTTCTTAAAATAATTTGCCAATTTCATTCGCCTTACTCATTCACTTTTTATGTTTCATTCCCAGATCGCAAGTAGTTCTTGTATGATACATTTGAACAACAGGTTAAACCTGCTGCAGTAGTTTTCACCTCACTGGGGAACTTTTACATCGATATCTTTTTGCGTTGTCTTCATTTAGCGAAAGGTTAGTAAACTTTTTTCCTTTTCTTGCAAGCAACCAAGAGAATGCCAATATTTCGTACACAACAGTTGATGATTTCAAAAGCAAGGCGCGGTGTTTAATACATATAAGACGATGAATGAATGATGCGAAAAAGCCACGTACAATACATTTTCATTTATCACTACTCAACTTGTAAATAATCGCACTAAATATTGTCAATTACTGACGATATTTAAGTGAAAACTTTCGTAAATAAAGCGTAGAAATTTTCAGCGAATATATTTTTGACGTTTTCCAAAAAAATCGATTGAAGTTATTAGTGAGATTAAGCAACAAATTAAGACTCTGAAAGATAATCAACAAGTGTATTTAGTGCTGCATAATTGCTTAAATGCATCGAGATTCTTTTATCGGTGTGACGTACATTTTTTATGATCTTAATCAAAATGTTTTTGAACTTTCAATTTATTTCGTGTTTCTCAAGGATTTGTAAATAAATTTAAATCGGTACAGAAACTTGTACAATCATTTCTCAGGAAATTTCAACATGAAGTGCAGATTCTGGATACAATAATAAGAAAAATCATTAAAAACAATTCAAAAGGGTGAATGTCGACAAATGTTACATAGAGACAATGAAGACCATAACAATACATCGTTGATGAGTGTCATGATTTGGATTTTCTACCCAAACTAAAATATTGCCAATGATTTAACTTTAGAACGAACTAAAATGAACTTTCAAAAGCTTTTTACTGAAACGGGTGTTGATAATTATCGATTTGAGTTTTTGAATGAATGAAATTCAACTTTCCTTTTCTCAACTTTCCTCAATAGATATTTAGTTTGGTGAAATTTTATCTTTTCAAAACTAAATCAAATCTTTCAGTCCATCATTGACGAAAAGCATTGACGAATTAAATTAATGACAACCTCAACAAATCGAAAGCTTTTTATTACCCTATGATGTTAGTCACTAATTAATGAATTATCTGCAATTTGCAGCAGACTTCTTAACGGAAGTAATTAATTGAATAGTTTCTTCCGCTTTTTAACTCTCTTTGAGCAGATTATCCCAGTAAAAGAATTCAGTGAGCTTATTGTGAATGCTAAGCATTTATCCTTATCAATTTAATGACTATAAATTATTGGTCAATCGATTTTCGCATAATCCTCTACAAGATCTTTGAAATATTTATAAAATAGGGAATTAAATAGTTAACAAGATTGTCTTTTCCAATATAGAAACACAGACGCAAAATAGAGTAAAGAATGCGGTAAATTTATTTATAGATCGCGTGAAAGTCGCTTTTGAATCGAGAAAAGAAGAATTTTCTAGATTTGTCACAATTATTTTTGTACTTTTAAGAGTAATTCAAGTAAGGGTTTTATCTATTAATACATACTAGTAAGTCAATTTAATTTCTTTTTCTGAAAAGTTTCTTTGTTCACTTTTACTACTTTTTTACTACTAAGTAGAAATAAGTGCAAAACTTTTAGAAACTTGAAACGACTTCTCAAACAAGTATTTATATTTCTAGTTCTCTTTTTCCTATTTCAAAAAAGAAAAGAAAAGAAAAATCAACAGGAAAATTCTCCACTGTACGACATGTGTTAAATCCCAAGATCTTGTAAATTTAAACGCGGCATCGTGTTCGAAGTTTGTAAGTCTAAATATTTCAAAAAAGTATTTTTTATCTAGAAGTTGTGTGTTCTTACACCATCGTATCTATTTTAACAAGCACAAATAAGTAAACAAAACTTTTTTCATCTCTAAAATTTTCTTTAAAAAAGGTGAAATATGAAGAAGTTGAAAAATTATTTTCTTAAAATTTTTCAAAACGAATTCAAAATCGACATGTCTAAATAAATGTGTACTGCTGCTCGTGAAATTTTGAAGGTCATTTAATTCATAAGAAAAAAGAAAGAAATTAACTTACGTGGGCAAATTGTGATGCAACTTTTGCATGCTCTTCTTGGTATTGTTTTCTTGATTTTCTTTTATCTTGATACAACTGAGTCATTCGATCACTGCATAAATTTTCCAACTGTTCTGCATTGAATCGAATTTGCTTTGATTGCTGTTCTATTTCGTCCATGAATTTTTTCCAAGCTTGAAATATTTGACTTCCTACACGTTGCGCAGATTCGTGTGTGGCATAAAATTGAAAGCGATTGAAAAGAAAAATAAACATAAAAGTTCGATATTAGCAGTTATCCATAAAGCATAAATTATATAAATTGATATCAAATAAATGCAGTTTTCTGTCAGAAATTATAAATGTCGTACAATAGACATTTAAAATTAGAACATAAGTTGTCATAAATCACATTTCAAGTGATTAAATTCTCACTTTTGTGGGACACATGAATAAAATAACGATAATTTCCAGTTTGTTACCCATTTATACCGTTTCTTCCCAGATCTCTTCTTTGTTTCGTGCGAAGCTTAAACAGGTACAACAATAAGCATATCTTTGTTTACTTCACAGTCAACTCTCCCTAATCGAAAGTTTAAAAAACATTTCTGAGATATTTAAAAAATCTTAATGAGGTGCAACGAAATGACGTTTTGTCTCATCTTAATGTGAAAAGATAAATTGCATTTCAAACTAAAGATCTTCATTATAAGTATTTCCTTCAGAAATATTAAAATTTAGAAATTAAACAGAGAAAGGAAAGGAGACAAAGAAAAAAGAAACAACAAACCGGTTCGAACCTACAACAAACTTGTTGAACATTTTAACACGTTTCGAATGAGAATTGAAACGAAAATATTGGTTTGTTAATGGAGATCGATCCAAATAAGAGTAGCATTTATGGAGACAGTTGAAGATGGCACAGTTCATTAATAAATGTCTTTCAATAAAAAGATTTGAATCGAATCAAGGTTTTTGTTCTGTTTTCAAACGATGACAGAAGCTTGAAAAATCAATTTAGAGCAATTTACATGTCTAAATTCTAACAAATTTTAATAAAATTGTTTTTATTATTTTACTTACCGGCTAAATCGTCGCTTCGATCAATTTTTAAGCCTGTTTGTGCAACGTTGACTAATGCTGTCGCGTAATCACGATCACATTTAGCTTTTTGCGATAAGCAACGACGCATGGTCTCGATAAGACGAATTTCAGCGTCTTGACGAGCTAACAGTGCTTCATGCACTCCTTTTCCTTGCATAGCTGAAAATCCCATTGTTGTATAATTTCCCGAAAATATTTCCAACACAAGAATCTTCTAAATTTTATTCTCTTCTTATTATTCCACTGACTTTTTCACACATTCAGCATTTTACATTTATTTTTCACTTTCAATTCATGTTTCGATAATGTGCGAAATACACATCACAGCACTTATTCGATTGTTTAACTAAAATAAAGATATCCATTGAAAAGAAGAAAGGTTATTTTAAATATTATAATATTAATAATAATTATGAATTCTTCTTTCCACATATCAGTTAACAATATTAATACAATGATTTTTAATCTTAGGTTTTTGTGGTAAATATTTGTGTATGCACGGTTAACTTTTTATTCACTCAATTCAGACTCCACACGATCTCAAAGTAAATGGTCGTGTCGTCAACCGCTGAATGGCATATAAGCAAAATTCGTTTTATAAGAGATCTCGAAATAGTCTTAATTGAAAAAATAATTGTTTGAGTTTAATAAGTGTGACATTTTGCATTGACCTCTATGCAAAGTTGTGATGTTGTTATTGTTGAAAACAGCAATACATGAACATAGTATTTCTTATTCCATTTAAAATTAGCGCATGATCTCAAAAATCACATCAAAAATTCTTCATTTGTGCTTTTCAACTGCGTGCGGAACTCAAGCCAAAGCCAATTCTTTATTCCACTCGAAAATCGTGTAATAAAATAAATTAAAATTCTCGATATATCGTCACTTTAAAAATACTTCGTTTATTTTGTTGTTCTCAATTAATTTGACCGTTTTGATATGTTTTTTAGCAAATATTTTTTACAAACTTTTTAATTTGTTAAAAAATGTCCATGGAAAAACTTATCTTTCAAGCAAAAACATGTGAAAAGCTTCATTTTTCGATAATCATAAATAATTTCACTATGAAGATATTTTTTAGATTATATTCACTTGTGTTTACTTCGAGAAACACACATACGCGTTACATTCCTCGATTTGATATCGGGAAATGAACCAGCACACTTCGGGTTTTCATTTAGTTCATCATGTGCTTATTTTTCTATTCTTGACTTAATTACAATTCCAGACTTGCTGAGATTTCAAAATTCCATCTCTACGTAGATGAAGTAAAATTGATTCAAATGAAGCTTTTTATTTATTCAATGATATTATTATGAAGATAGAAAGTTAACCGTATGATTTATTTTTAATTATTGCCATCAATTATCAAAAGGAATATTAGCAAAAAAAACACGGAAAGACGACTCAACCTTTACTTGACGCTATTTAACTTCTTCTGATTTTTTAAAACTAATGACACATCAGTTGCACATGTTATTCCTTAATAATGTTTTCACTTTTATATTTTTTCTTATTTATTATTTGTCTAAGATATTTTAAGATATTTATGTCTTCTTTTCAGTATGTATGTCGTGTTCATAAATATTGTTTCTGATATTCTCTTTTCTTTATACTAACACAAATTGCCACTTGTTTTGATTTGCACGATTCGATGATAAGATAAAACGAATATTCGACACAAACAATGAAAAATCAACTTTTAAGTAGAAATCTTGATTTTCAAATATATTTCCAAAAATTAAAAGCGACCGGACGATAAGAGGTATTGACTTCGCGACTTCTTGCTCGTTTCTGAGACAAGAAAATGAAAACACTGACTTCAAGAAATCAGAGTCGATTTTAATGTTTTAGGGCCGGACAGAAAAACAATCGATCAAACATCAACGAAAATTGAAGGCAGGCATTAACTAAGAGAGGTTTGAGTGTCACTGGTGAAACAGTTTGTACATCTTGTACAAGTTTTTAAACTTCAAATGAACGTTATTTTATACAAGTTTTAAATGCCAATTCAACAAATCAAGAATTGTCTAATGAAGTTATGATCTTTCGCAACGAGTTTTTACAATTAATGTCGATATCTTTGAAAAAATATTCAATGAAAAATTTATGGCGCTTTAATAATTTGCAAAGCTTTTCAGCGTGACGTCGAGTTTCTTGATTTTTGTCCAACAGAAATTTAGCTAAAGTGGTAAGCACACGTTTTCTTGTGCGTACATTTGAATCAGAGCCAAGAATTTGTTCAACACCAGCATTTTTGCAAATCAAATGAAGTATTCTGGCAGTATTTGCTCTCACAATAGAATTTTTATGATCTGGCCCTTTAGCACAAACCGCACGAACGCTATGTTGAACATTTATACTCGTTGCCATCTTATCGATAGCAGTATTTGCATCTTTTCGAATAAATCGATTTGGATCAGCACATTTAGTCAAAAGGATATCAACAATTTCATCAAATTCTGGACGTCTGGTACATTTAGTAACAAGAAAGAAATCTCCAGCAGTTTGGCATGCAATACGACACAATTGTGATCGAGGTGATTTGATGAAATCAATGATTTTCCGGCTAATGATTGGAATAAATTTTTCTCCCAATTCACCATCCCACTTGATATTAATCGAAATTTTTGTGAAGTCTTTCAAGCCTTGGCTGCAAACTTCCCTGCAGAACATAATAAAATAAATTTAATATTATTGAAAATTGTTGATTTAGATACCATTCACAATCCTGAAGTTGATCAACAATAAAATTCATTTTCGTGAAAATATTTCCTTCACATTCAAGTCCTGTTTTAAAGGAACAAGATGATTCTATTTCCGAAGTATCTAATTCTGATGTCTCAGTTTTGTCTGAAGAAGCAGGAACAGAATTTTGATTATCTTTCTCAATGATAGATTCAACAGCGCGATGACAAATGTACTTAGTTGATGGCCTCAGAAGTTTTTTTGTGCAGAATGAAAGTTTTTTTTGTGGCAAAGATCTGCAAGAGCAAAATATCGTTTATAAAATTGAAGTGATTTTCGATTATTTACAAAGTGTACTTCTGTTCATTAACTACATCATGAACGTTTATTGCTGGAATGTAATCGGCTAATTCGAGATCTGAATTTGGGAATCCCGATGGATTAAATTCATTATATTTTGAGGAATTATTTAAGTCTTCCACATCTCCAACCGCATAATTGTTCTGATGTTTGCTGACGCCATTCTGAACACGTTTTACTAGATTCTTCACCGAAAATAATTCAGATGGCATTGACGAGGGGCGTTTTAGAAGCTGGTAACTATTTGTTTCGATCATCTTGGAGCTAGATAACTTTGTAAGACTTGTTTGCGTAGATTGATCGAATCCTTGCTTTGGAAACGACGAGATGTGGAACGATTGGTTTAAATGGACAATATTTTGTTGGTGACATTTTATTGGTGCGATTGAAAAGGATTCCAGTTTAGCTATCTGAAGTTTTTGTATTCCTCGATTTTTCTCCATTGCCTTCACTAGACTGTACCGAGACTCATCGTAATCTTCCTCGATTGAAGTCAAATCAAACAAATCACTCTCACTTTTAAAAAAATTTAAATTTCCAATATTTTCTTCGGAAGTTTCTTCCCGATTTTTTGATACAAAAATGCTTTGCACTTTTATGTCTTTGTTATTAACTCTCTGTTGGATGGAGAAAATGATTTATTAGAGTATCAATTAAACAAAATTTTCTCACAAAATTCGGATCCAAAATAACGGCCTTCTTCATTTTTTGCTTCAGTCTGTTTGGTAAAGTTCGTTAATGAAATAAAGAAATGAGAGATCAGTTAATAAAGATAGTGGAAAAGGATTCTGCACAAATATAAAAATTCAAGAAATATTTTATTGTTCTCTCAATATGATTGCTTCGATCAGATACATTGTTCATTTTTTCATGGTCGACTGTTTAATTAGTGATCTATTTAGATTTTCGTCTAATTGTTCTAATATAATTATTAAAACATGACAGTATGAGTTACTAGTGTACAATACAAGCTGATGTCACAATTCTTGAAATGTTTAACTTTTTAATCATTTGAAGGAACAAAAGAATGAACGGTGGTTTCGATCATAAAGATGATCGACCTTTAAATGAATTCCCATTTTTCGTTCTCATCATTTTTGATGATGAAGATTATATTTGACAGAAAATGAAGAAAAATTATTATAAGAAATGAAGAATGAAGGGTAAATCCTTTAAATAATTGGTTATCATTATTTAATGAAATTTCTTCTGCAATTTTGGAACGGATTACTTTAGTAATAATTAATAAATTGTTTTAAAAGCGTGAAAAGGATCATCACTAGTTTGCAAGCAGCACAAACACGATGCAGTACTAGTAAAAAGTCATAATAATTTATCGTGTTCGAGCTGAAATTGTCATTCCACACCTTGTCTAGTCGATTTCTGGATATTTTCTGGCTAACTGTTCACTCTTAAAAATAACCAAAAGAAAGAAGACAGTTTAATTCCCTAAATTTAAGAAAGAAAAGAATATTAAACTTATGAATAATGATCATCTTCTATCGTCAAGTGATGATTTTTAGGAATTGTGAGGTATTCATTCTCTTTGTTAAGGTGATTGAACCTTTAATTCGTTACATCTGTTGTTATCCGAATGTTGACCCTTTGTAAACAACTTACATCGGTTTAGACTTCATCTTAACATGTGAATTTATTTTAATTATACAAAAAACATCGAAAGTGACAAAAATTGAACTGACAAAACTCGAAATGGCTCATTTAACCAGCTTTAAAAATTCTTTACTAGTTGTTAAATGTCTGTTCATGTTGTTTCTTTCGGCTTTGAATTTTACTGTTGAATTGCAAGACTCCTTCCAAAAAACTAAATTGAACTTAGATCAATAAGCTTCCATAAACAGACATAAATGTTTGTAAAAAAATAAACAGTAAACATAATTAAATAAATTTTTTATCATTTATCTATTCGATAAAGAAAATTATTCTTGCGAAAGTGCAACGAGTATTTTAATCTTAAAACGTGATTATGGAGAGTTTCAACGAACACGAGTGTCTAAATATCATCAAATTCTAAAATAAACATTGCATAAACGGTTGCGTAATAATAAGAAAATTCAGTGTTTTCGTGTTTATTAGAGAGTTGGTTTATGTTATTTATAAGATATTGACCAAGAAAATGTGCGATTTTTGATAATGCATCATCTTGTTCGAGCGTTGATGGTTGTCTATGTAAGTTTAAAAACTTGAACCATCTGGTGAGACAGTTGAATATCGTTGTCAGTCTTTCTTTTTCGCTCGATGTGGTAAGATCGCGTTTGTGCGCAGCACAATGGATAAAAAGATTTGTGATCATAAGGTTCTAGCGGAAAATTGTATTCCTTTAATAAAACATTATGTTAATCAGAATCAAAATCAGAACAAACCAATGACAATAAAAGGTCGAACAGTGTATAATTGTAAGTGTCTGGAACTTGTTTAACTTTGAGACTTACATAAAATATTCGTCACAATTTGTACTCGCAGTTCAAATATTTAAACATTTTAGTGAGCTACTTCGAAATCAAATGCCTAATTACCATACAAAGACAAAAAATAAAACAGAACGGGTAACACAGATGTTTAGAAATTTTTATTTCCTCATACTTATCAAGTTCTTCACGTCATTGAATCCATAATTAATATTAATAAAGAACAAAAATTGTAACTTTAGTGGTAATAATTTTCTAAATATTCCCAGACGGCAGGGAGACTATTTGGTTAAAATTATGTCTTCAAATAAATGTGACACATTAACAAGCTGGAGAAAAGAAGAAAAAACTCTGATCAAATATCTGGAGATTTGACAATTTTACTGCTTATTTCAATATATGAATAGTTTCTTCATAAAATGATAACTTTGCAAATAAGCAAAACATTCAAAGAAAAAGTAGACGAGATTTAATCAACATCCAAAACCAAATATAATTGTTTTCATTAAATTTTATAATTACAAGTCTGTTTGTATACATCATGCTCATTTTAATCATAATGAAATAAATCAATCAACGAACTCTCCCAAAAGCTCCGTAGCAAAATTGATTTTAGTAAAGTGCTTAAAGCGTAACGTAAGCGGGCTTGTTTTCAGAATTTATTTCATTCTTCTGTGATCGTTAAACATCATCTATAAATGTTTTGAGTTCAAAGTCCGTCTTTAATATAAGCAGTATTTTATTTTAATATTCTTTTAAGGGATGTCTTTCGCATACATTATTCAGTTGAATAGGAGAAATAAGTGTTTCACTTTGAAACGGTTCATTATTATCGTCAGATGTAGGACTACCTAGACTTTTTAAAGTTTAAAGACTTAAGTCAATAAAACTGACACTATACTTATCGTTTTATTATGCATCCAATTAATGTTTAAGATCAATCGAAATGTCGTTAAGATAAAAATAATTTCCACTTCATACCACAATGGAGTGTAGAGAACTTCTGATATTTAATTATAAAAATAAGTACAATTTGAAACGAGAATTTTTTGTTTATTTATAAAAAGAAGTTTTGGCTACATTAGACAATAAATTTAAATATCTTTCTATAACAAATTTCTCAAAAACATTTTTTTAAAATGTGTGAAAACTTTTATCTAAAGTCTTGCGATTTATTCACATTAACTTTTTCTCCCACTTTGCAAAACGAAATGTGAAAATTAGCTAAGTACATATGAGTTGATTCTACTTTTCTATTTTCCATTTAAAAGAATCTTGTGTTAGGATAAAATATTGATTTTGAAATATATTTCTTAATACAAATATAACGATCATAACATCAATTTAATCATATCTAATTACCTACGTACATAAATATTCTACTCTTGTAAGTAAATACTTAAATAGCACACTTGGTTGCATTCTTCATTTAATTAAAGTCAAATTGCTGTTTATCTAAAAAAACATTAATAAGCAATTTGTTTTTATTTCGAGAATCATCAATTTTCTCGATTTTAACAAGCTTCAAGCACAGGAAGTATTGAAACGTACTATCGACTTTGAGTCGATGTTCTGGTAACTACTTGAATTGGCGATACAAATCAATAAGAATCTTTCATAATAACATTGCTAATCTTCTACTTCAACTTATTTTTCAGCCACACATCTTCTTCTAAATATTGTTTTCTTACTGCTTTCGTTAATGACGTTTATCCTTTTGAACTGTACAAATATTTACAATCGTGTATTGATTGAGGTAAGTCAACCATTGAGTCACGCTAATATGTCATCATTGAGAACTATATTGATCACTTCTTTTTTTAACAGAAAATAGTTCTTTATAATAACTCTGAAATGCTAGAATATTGGGCACATCCACCTGTTGATATAATAATAAAAGTCCACGTATTCAACTACACAAACATTTTTCAAGTTCTGAATGGAACCGAGAAGAAAATTAAACTTGATGAAGTTGGACCTTACGTATATCGTGAACATATCGAGAAAACTCAACTTGTGTTTGAAGATAATAAAATAACATTCAATGTAAGAAGAATTTGAATACTACCTCGTCAGTATATTTCTCATAAAATTTTATCTCAAGTTGAGAATCTCAACTCTTCATTCATAAATTTTTTAAAACAAAGTGTCAGTCATGACTTCACACATAACTCCACTTTCCCCAAATAGTATTTACTCATTTAAATATGTGAATATATGAATAATTTTTATGACGTATTTAACACACTCTTTTTAGGAAAATCGATCACACATCTTTTTACCTGAGTTATCTGGAAATTTCCGTGAAGACGATGTGGTAATCGTCCCCAATTTGCCACTCGTCAGTGGAATTCCCAACGTGAAATCTCTCGGTTTCTTTGCTGAAATTGGATTTAAAACTATCCTTGCTGCAACCAAGCCGAGAGAGTTTCATAATTTGACAATCTCAAAATATTTTATGGGCTACAACGACGACTTCATGAATGTAATAAGTAAAATTAAATGGGACTTTAATCCGAATGACGTAGGAATTTTGGCTCCAAGAAGAGGTATGACTAAGAAAAATATCACAGTTTTCTCTGGGACAACAGATGTTAATACTGTTGGTGAAACATTTGCACTTGGTGGTAAAACAATGCTTGACGTTTGGAAAACAAAAGACTGTAATAAAGTTGGGGGAAGTGATGGTGTAATTTATGGTCCAAAATCTGTTCAAAACAAAGAGAATTTGCAAGTTTATCTCCCTGAGTTTTGTCGTTCATTACCTTTGGTTTTTAATAAGGAAGAAAGAACCGAAGAAGGTTACAGGGCATATCGCTACATTGCACCACAGGGTTCATTTTCAACTTCTAAACCTCACCTTGAAAATGAATTCTATTGCGAGTTAAAGAATACAAAAGAAAAGCAAATTGACGGAGTCTTAGATGTGTCTGGTTGTATTGATGGAACTCCTCCTATATTTATTTCCCATCCACACTTCATGGAAGGCAGTGAAGAACTTTTTTCTAATTTTGAAGGTTTAAAACCTAATGTTACTTTACATAATTCATATGCTTATATTCATCCCAGACTTTCAGTCCCTTTACATGGAATATCAAGGATGCAATTAAACATAAAACTTAATCATTTAGGTAATTTATATAAGAATCTACCTGATAATATTATCTTGCCTCTTGCTTGGATCGAAACAACAACAGACAAGCTGCCTGCTGAGATTAAGACTAGATTATTTCTTTCAACTGTTGTTGTTGACTTTATTGAAAGTTTTCTTAAAATATTTTCTTTAGTAGTTTTCTTCATGTCATCATTTACGCTTATTTATTGTAATAGAAATATTCTGAAGCATTTAGCCAAATTTATGCGTAAAACTTTCGATTTTCCAGTATCTGTTTCTGTGTGATATCTTAACTCAAGATTGCCATTTAATTTAACTTATTCTTGTTCACAGCATTTATATTTAACACATTAGAAGATTCCTCTGAAATCCTTTCATTCATGAAACAAAATAATAAACTTTAATCTCCTCTTTAAATAAATAATAATAAAAATATGTATACGTGCACTCCCTACTTTGATGAGGATGATGCTACATATATATAGATATACCTATAGATTTAAGCTTGTAAAATATTATTTATAGTCTATTTTAATCTGTATGAATGATTAAATTATGAATAATTAAATCCTTTTGATACCTTTTCCAAACTTGGGCGCCCAAGAATCATCAATGCAATTTTATTTATTAATATAACCTCTACGTAAAGCAAAACAAAGATAGCGACAGTAACCCATTTAAGATTAGAAGTGCCACAAAATGATGATTGATGCAGAAAGATTCACTCTAATTGATTATGGTTAATTTATTGGTTGATTGAATAAAATGTAATAAATATTTATGACATGTTTGTAAAACTACCCATTTAATGTAAATACATACATTATGCTCTCTAAGTGATATTCAATTTTAATTATTTATTCAGGAGAGAGTATAAAAATTTAGTAATTATTAATTATTTAATTATAAATATTATTTATTCTTAAAATTAAAATACATAATGGTGGTCCACCGTATTAAATTTCAAATTGTAAAAAACAAGAGTAAATAAATTTGCTACAATATTATTATTATTGTCATAGATGATTGCTTGGAGTACACAAAATATGTCTGCTGAATATTTAATTAGATACTTAAATCGCCGTTTTATGAGAAATTAAAAACATAGCCCTGATTTAAAGCATCGACGAATTTCTCTTCTCTCACAAAATATATGTATTTTTATGTATGTACATGTATATAATCAGCTCAAATAGAATACATCGCAATCCTCCAGAAATGATAACAAGAAACTCGATGAGAAACATTTGAAGCAAGATCAGTCTTTCTCGATATTTTCATCAACTCGGATTGAATTCATTGAAATACAAAATAAAATAAAATAAAATCTTTCTTAACTAGAAACGCTCTTAATTTAAGATGCTGATAAGCCAGAACAGTGAAGAAAAAATTGATAAGACAAACATCAAGATGAATAGTGAATTGAACAACGTTGATTCTATTCGAGAAAAAACAAATTCACTTAATGTACAGAAAATTAAAAATATAAATAATTTTATCCAAAAGCATTGTGATGAGAATGATAAGAAAAGTTTCTGCAATGACGAGCTGAAAAAGCATGTTTCTATTTTGTGTAAGTCTCTCCTATTGGCTGAATGGAATTGAACGAGTCTAAAGCTAGCTTTCGGTCATTCCGCTCTTGTTGCTATCACTACCAAAGATTAAGAAAAAAAAGAAGTGGCGATAA
>CVRI01000073.1:795369-872243 GCA_900005825.1 Clunio marinus | reverse complement strand
AATTTTTTTTATAAAATAAATTAAGATAATGTAAACAGATAATTTAATTCAATTTTGGTTGACCCATAAATGAAGCGGTTTTTGTGTTTTTCGAATAACTTAGCAAGTGAAGTTAATTCCAGTGAGGAACTTTTATAATTATTATCTTAATTGACAATCTTTTCACTATTTAATTTGATGAAATGAAAATAATTAATTTCCTTGTTGGTGATAATTTCTTTTTAAAAATATTAGGTAATTAAATATCTACCAGTCATGAGCAAGAGAAAAAATTTCACTAACCTTACTTCAAATATATTCGAATTTTACTAACTATTAATTCCTTTAACTAAATATTATTAACAATTTTATTTGAATGTCATCTTGAAACAGTCTCACATTATCAATAATTTGACTGTTCTAATAATTAATCAGCATAATTATTCTTTTGTGTGTCGTGCTGGTTACAAATCACGTGTTTTTGTGAAGGTTCGCAACATGCATACCGAGTATTATGAAAGAAAAAAAAGAGAAGCAGTTGTGTTCTACTTAGGGGCTTGTCGCTGCATAATCAACAAACTCCCACGCAAAAAAAAATATCCAAAATAAGAATTCTACTAGAATGTTTTGTTTCTAAATTAATTTTAAAATAACGATATTGTCACAGGTCACGTTGTAAAACATTTGACTACGAAATCATTTAGTTTATGTTGTGAAAAGATTTTTTTAATTGTTAAAAGTTAAAAATAGCAGGATAAACACTTGACTGTTTCAAACATCCTTTCAATATTTTTTTAATCTTTCTTTACCGCTTCCTTTCCATTCCTTGATTTAAAACTTCGAAATAGATCTTGGAAGAATCAAGTTGTGGTCAGTTGTGAATGACTTTCAAGTAAAAAATTTTAGAATGGTTAAATTTTAGAAATTTTTTCGGGTTTTTTTTTCCAATTTTTAGGGTTTTAAAATAAAATCAATCAACATAGCAAGAGTTGATTGGCTTTTATAGAAAATATTTACGACGTAAACTTTCGGTACACGAAAGTGAAACATAAAATTCTAATTTGGACATATTAAATCAAATGTGGACAGTTGTTCGAGCCCACAAATGATCAGTACCCAAATTACATAAACCACTCTACATAAATGTGCTTGGAAATCCAACCCTATGAAACCTTTGAGGCTAATTGAAAAATGAATATCAATGGTACTTTATAAAACGTGAAAAACATTAATAAATAATAAAATATATTTTACTTTAAACAAAGATAATAATTTTCCATCTAACAAATTTATTTGTCATCATGTTTCAATTTCTTTTGACATTCAAATTAAATAACTCAGTTGGATACGACTTGTCGCTATATTTAAATATGCAGCATTCAATGCTGTTATGTTATTCCTTGAAATAAATATCTAATTATGAAATTTCCTTCTTATTCAATTGATGATAGAAAATGGAAAGCACAGAATCGACTCACAACACGAAAGCTTCTGATTCTGCCTACAGTAACTTTTGCAGTAACAGTCAGTCAGAAAACAACAGTGGAAATTCAAGTAAATCGAGACATGATGGAAACAATTCTCCAGGATCATCCGGCTATGGAGGAAAACCACCAACGGGGCATCCACTTCCCCAGCCATTATCAAAACGTTCAAAAGATCGCAAGAAGAAAAAATTAAAAAGCACAATTCATGCAAACGCATCAACTGAGGCTGACGAAAGAAATGTGGTCATAACAGAAACTATTCTCGATAACAATGTTGAAAGAATCACAGGTTTGTTAAAATGCTAGCAAACATCTCCAATCTTGCATTTAATTTTCAGAGGAGAATGATGAACATCATCAGCAACAACTAACAGAAAGTTCAACATTAATCAACGCAAAAACATCAGACGGAATTCAGTCTCCAGCCACAAGGAAAACATGTGAAGAAGACTTTATTAATCCAGACATCAGTAATGTCAGTTCACCAAACTTCCAACAACCTCGCGAACCTACAAAAACAGAGAAAAACACTGACGAAGGCTTTTGTTGTGTGATGTCAATGCACGATGGAGTTGTTTTGTAAGTTAAATTCAATAACATTTTAAATTATTTCTTTAGTAATTTTGTAAATTTATTTCATACTTATCAGATACACAACACCGTCTATAACAAACAGCCTTGCATTTCCTCGGGATATGTGGTTAGGAAGGAGTTTCATTGATTTCGTTCATCCCAAGGATAGGTGTGAAAGAAATATTCTTAATTCCAGTAGTGATGATTTACTTATTCTCCCTTTTTCGTTCTCTTTTAAAAGGTCAATATTTGCAAATCAAATCACATCTGGAGTTGCATTGGCTGAAGCTCGCAGCAGTAAAAATAATACAAAACAGTCACTGTTTGCCATGTTGCGACGTTATCGTGGGTTGAAATCAGGCTTCGGTGTTACGAATAAATCTGTCAGTTACGAAGCTTTTAAACTCAATTTGACATTTCGCGAAGCGCCGCTTGATGAGGTTTCTCATGATGCAGCAACACCATCTGTTAATTCATCAATGCTACTCATTATCAGTGCAACACCGGTCAAGACTTTCTATAAAAGTAAGCATAAACTGCTTGGATACGTAATCATTCATGACATTGATATTCAAAATCAAAGCACATGGATGATGACAGATTTAATTCAAATTGTTATAAGTATCTTATTACTTTCTTTCTCTTCTCTCTTTCTTAAGAAAATGATGAAGTGCTAGCAGGAACACGTGACCATGCCGAATTTACAACACGACATACAGCGTCTGGTGTTCTTAGCAATGTTGATGGTACAGCAAGTCTTCTTGGCTTCTTCCCACAAGACATTTTGGGTAAAAAAATAATGGAATTTTACCACCCTGAGGATATGGCGTTGTTGAAAGGAGTTTATGAAAAGATGATGAAGAAAGGCCGCACTGGTGCCTCATTCCGAAGTAAACCTTATCGATTTCTAACACATAACGGATGTTATATTACAGTAGAAACCGAATGGTCAAGCTTTGTAAACCCGTGGTCGCATCATCTTGAATTTGTTATTGGATATCATAGTGTGTTGAAAGGACCGACAAATCCGAATGTTTTAGCTGAAAATACTTCAGAAGGGAAGGCAAGTTTTCCCGACAACGTGCTTAAAAAAAGCAAAATTATTCAAGATGAAATTTTGAAACTGTTGACTGAACAAGTGTCAAGACCGACAGAAACAGCAAAGCAACAAGTATCGCGACGATGTCAAGTGCTAGCAAGCTTTATGGAGACACTTCTCGAAGAAGTCACAAAGACTGGTTCAAAGAATGACATGCAAGTTGAAAGCATGAGTTCATCTGACTCCCCACCAAGCTACAATCAATTGAACTACAAAGAGAACCTTCAAAGATTCTTTGACAGTCGACCTGTTACAATTGATGAATCAGAAGTGCAAAAAATGGAACAAACTGATAGCGAACCTGATGCAAGGACAAACATCAGTCCCTCACAATGTTTTGATGAAATGGCAACAAGGACAAATGTGAGTCCATTGCAATGCTTTGGCGGCAGTAGTAGATCGGATAGTGCTGGAAATTTAAGCTCAACAGGCAATGCAAATGCAGAAAGCATAACGAATACATCAAGGGGAACATCAAACAACAGTTACGTTCCACAGAAACTAACTGAAGCTCTCTTATGTAAACATGATGAAGATATGGAAGAATTAATCATAAAACGCCATAAACTCACAAAATCAAGCGGCAAAAGCTGTGACAAAGTGAAGAAATGTTCAGATAAGACAAATGAATATCATTCACATGGTGTCAAACGTTCAGGTTCCCGTTCATGGGAAGGCCAAGGTGATGCTCATAAGTCATCCAAACAACATCACACGGCTGAACCACAAAAGGCAGTAGCTTCAATATTTCCAAATCAAACAAATCCTAATGTTGAGCTGTGGCCGCCTTTTTCTGTCAGTCTTACAACCTTACAAAGCACACTAACAACGTCACAAGCAACAGAATTCCCTGCATCGAATTTATTCCCAACAGTTTATTATCTTGCACAAACCATTCCACAATGTATGCAAAGCGTAATCTATCAACCCTTAATATATTCACACCCATCGACTTTCTATCAAATGAACTTCCAAGCCACTCAATCAAGTCGTAATGAATTGAATTACAACACATCCTATCAGTTTGTAAAGAATGCAACCGTTCCGGCACTGCAAACTCCTGCTGACTCTGATTCGATTGTGCAAAGTTTATCTTTAAAACGTCCACCGTCACAAGCAACTTCAGTCAAAGCTGATATGGGGTCAACATCGGCATCTGTTAACAGGGTATGAGACGTTGAATTTTGTACAAGTTTTTAACTTTTTTTATGTTTGATTTTATGTAGACACATATATTATCAGTTATATTGCACAAAAATCTTTTTTATTTATAAAACTGTCAATTATTGATTTTAAGTTCTTTTTAAGAAAAACATGTTAAAGTATTTAAATGAAAAAAATGTTAATAATATTAAGGGAGGAAGACTAACAGTTCTTTCACACAGGCGCTTTCAGAAACTTCAAGAAAAGGTGTGTTGGCTGATTCACCACTCCCGCATGATGGTCCAAGTGGATTAAATATTAATGACAATGTGAGTTATGATTGATTCTTGAATAAATCATATCGAAGCCTAAAGAGGCTTGTTGAGATATTTAATTACATTCTATAATGTTATATCTAATTTGCAATTTTATTAATTAATAGGAGGCAAGTGGATTGATTGGAATAAGCGAGGATGAATCAAACTACTCAAGTTTCTATTCATCATTTCTTAAAACTGACGAAGCTCCATCGTCATCAAACGAAGGTCGAGGAGAGAATTCAACTATTCAGAACAAAGCTATTCAATGGGATGAAATATCAAAGCCACCAATTCGAAGAGCTAATCCTCATTGGATTGAAAATATAAATTTAACGAATGAACTTGTGTTTCGTTATCAATTAGATGCAAGAACTCTTAAAGATGTTCTGAATGATGATATGTATACTTTGAAAAAAATTCACCAGGTGATATTATTAACATGTAGGATTTTAAATCGAGACTAACTGTATTTTCTTCTTCTTTCTCTCTTTATTTTCGTATTGCAGCCTGATTTAGTGAATGATCAACTCGATCAGCTTTACTTGGATCTTGAAGTCGAAGATTCATCAACAAGAATTGCATTGGAATCAACATCAGGAAGCAGCGGTGAAGAGGATAATTCTTTGAAATTAACGAAAAAGAAAAAAATTCATTATAGCAAATTAGTTTTCACTTACGAGGAAAATTGTCCGCTGCCGTCAGAGTAGAAGCCTTTAAAAGATTCAAAGAGTTTGCACAACTCAACATACATAAAATATTAAATAAATAATTTGTGAAAATTTAAAATGTATAGAAAATGTGTAAAAATGTTACTTGTGCAATTCCTTTATTTAATTCAATTAAACAAAATATATATTTTATTACGAGTTTAAAATTTTAATTCCAAATATTTTTAATTAACGGTATAAAACCGTTTCATTAATCGATGCGTTTCATAAATGAAACTTTTCAGAAAATGAAAACAATGGAACGGGATGGAATTATCTGCTTTCCTTAATAACACTTTAAGGAAACACTTTTCAATTAAAATATCTTTTACAAAGTTATCCACTTTGAGCTTCTTAATCGATTGGCATTTTCACATTTCTAATTAAATTAGGCAAACATTTTTCAAATACAGTAAACAGTTTTTCTATACAACTCAATAATTAAATAACCAATTGTCTGAAGACATTCTGCATAAAAACTAAACTGGTCGCGACATTTTCGCGAAAAAAGGCGGTTTACGTATGTAATCAGAATTCGTACGTGACTCACGACGTGAAGTTGCAGCCAGCTTACATGTACATGCGGCGTCATCTCGCGGATATTTCTAACAACTTTGAATATTTCATTTGTTACAATTAAATTAACGCAAACCGAGCATCGTAGGATGTATTTTCACATTTTCCCAGTGAAGTAAAAGCTTTTTTGTCTATTTAAAGGGATACAGCAAATATTAAGCTGTGATAAAACTTCTTCTACATCAATTTCTTAGGAAAACATTTTGATTCGCTGAATATTTACATAAAACAATAACAAAAGTTGGGAAAACTAAAGATTACAAGAAGTTTTTGATTGCAAAGACATGTCAAACGACGAAAATGAGCAAGAAAAAGAGTTAACACCAGAGGACTACAAAGAAAAAGGAAATGCTTGTGTTAAAGAAAAGAATTACAAAGAAGCAATTTTGCATTATTCAAACGGACTTAGAAAGAATCCTGTTGACTTTTTTCTCTACTCAAATCGAAGTTTTGCTTATTTAAAACTTCATCAATACTATTACGCATTGTGCGATGCTGAGAAAGTCATCGAAATACGTCCAGATTTTGTTAAAGGATATTTCAGAAAAGCTGAAGTGTTACGAGAAACATTTCAATATGACGAAGCTTTACTGAATTATGGCCGAGCTCTCAAACTTGAGCCGAATAACGATGTAATAATATCGAATCTGAGACTGACTGCCGGGATGTGTAACCGTGAAACAATGCTTGAAAAGAATGTTCCATGGGTTGGTGCTGGAGTTGGAGTCATAGTCGGATGTGCCATTGTGATTTCAGATCAATTCACGAAGACTCCTTCAGTTAGACATCCTATTTTAATGGTGCTTCTAGTTATGATTGCAGCTTCTATTGGATTTGCTATTGCAAAATCATTTCGATTTTATTTGAAGTTTCACCGGAAGGGAATGATTGAAGCACCAACAGAACTTTCCGAAGATTTCCTTATCAGAGATTCAAGTCCTGATGCTGATGAAGACGAAGAGCAGATGCCCAAGAAGCGTAATCGATACAGCAAGTCGCAAGCTCGCTTTCGAATGAAAAAGGCTAAAACATAAATTATTGAATTCAATTCTTTAAATTTTTATTTTTCAATCAACTTATCTTTGAAATTTAATAAAGTTTTAATTTAATTTCTTACCTACTTATAAAGTCAGCATTTTCTTTTCATCATTAATCAGGAGAGTTCTCATTTAACAGGAAATTAAAAGTTTATTTAAAGCAATTATGGAAGAAATTGGAGATTCACCTTTAGTTGATGAAATGAAACTGGTTGAGAACAAAACAATTGAATTTGAACGAAATTTAGATCAATTCAAGAAAACTTTGGACTTTGAAGAAGATCGTTTAACAAAATTAACAATGAAACGTGAAAACTTACAGAAGGAGATTGACAGCATGTACCAAGACATCTTAATGGAGAAGGAAAAATATCGCAAAACAATCGAAAATGTTATTGAGGAGCGAGAAAAAATTGCTGAAGAATGTCACATTAATTTAACTGAAAATGTTTCATCGTTGAGTCTGATTGAAAAATGTGAATCAAAAGTTGAAGCATCCAAGGAAATCAACTACAACATTGATGTTGACATTGAGAAGATTCGTTGCGACTTGATGGAAAATTACATCTCAGCAAAGGAAGATTTTTTAACGACAATGAAAAATCAGATTCAACAGCAGAAAAAGAAACTTTCATTTGATAATCCAACATTATAATTTTATAAAAATTATATTTTATTGAAATTTTCACAAATTAAATCATGAATTTGTTTGTTTCTGGAAGTACCTTCGCCTTTTCTTTTTTTTTTCTTATTTGTGATGGCAACGGCTCTGAATGTTGTGAGTCTATGAGGCGGTGACAAACTTTATGTGAGACTTTAAAGTTTTTTTTGTGCACTAATATTTAATTGGTACATTTCAGTCCTTTATTAAATGATACGAAAATTAAGAGCAAAGCAAAGGAGGGATTTACACAGCGCATTTATTCTCGATGAAGCAGAACATAAATCGCTAAAATACCAAGAATGGCGTACTTGAAGTTTGGATATTCATTCATTAGAATTGTTATCATTCCAACGTATGGTAAGAAACCTCGAGCCCTTCCAACAATGTCTTTTTTCGTAAGCCAAAGTTGACCAGGTGCGTAAAGCCCTCGATCATCAACAGAATTATTGTCACCTTTGGTTAAAAATTTCACAGTTCCATCAGCTCTAAAGAATTAAATCAAATTTTAGATTTAAATTAATTGCAATGAAAATCAACGCTTACTTTTCGTGTAATTTGATTACTCTGTGCACAATGGGAATGTCTCGACCCTCAACTTTGAACACAACAATTTCACCGACACGTACTGGTTCTTCAGGATAATTTGTAAGGAATAAAAGATCTCCTCTGTGAAATGCTGGCTCCATTGAACCACTTAACACAACTACAATAGGAGATTCACTTCCCGTGACAACCATTAAACCCTTCCATATCATGAGAGCTGATGAAACAATCATACCAAAGCTCAATACTTGATAGAAAAACTGAAAGAAAAGAAAATAAGATTCGTGGCGGTTTTCCAAAGTAAAATGAATTATATACCTGACGTTTGTCCATTCGCTGAACATCCCCGAAGAGACTATCAGCTCCAATAGCTTTTAAAACGCTCATTTTAATTTAAAGTTGTGATTAATTCCACGTATTTTCCTTACAAAAGGAATCGAATCTTAAATTATAAATTTCTTACGTGTTGGGGTTGTATGTTGTGTAAGTCACAATGAAAAATGCGGTTTTTGTTTTCAATAAACTTGTTCAGGATTGGTCGCTTAAAGTACCGATAATAAACTTTTTTCCATTTCTAATTTGATTTACTTTGTCACAATCATTATTCAATGCAGAGAAATAGTTCTTGTGGTTAATCTGAAAATGTCTGACGTCATTTATTAAACATTTCTTTAAATTGTTTGGAAGGCTGAGCGTTTATTCAAAAAGTTAAAAACTGTTTATTTTTAACAATCTTTGTTTGCATATCTTTGATTGATAATAAACTTGAAAGCTTCAAATAAAGTAATTCTTTCATAAAATTAACATTACTTCTAGATTTTTGAGTTCACTTTTTTGTATCAATTTACTTTTAAATCTCATAAAATGTATTTTTCAACAAGTAGGCATGTTCGGATTAATCTTCAACTAATAAATAGAATGACGCACAGCGTGAACTCACACATAGGAAATCATTATTCAAAACAAAAGTTTATTTGCAATAAAAATTATCAAGTTTATTGTTTATTGGAGTGAATGTCTGTTGTCGTTTATGTTTTTGGTAGTTATTGTTTTCATGTAGTACAACTGACTTCAGTTTTAATCCGTACGCGCAGCTTATCACAAACTCTTGACTTTTTTTACGAAAATATAATGTCAGTGCAATCAATCGATACTGTGAGCTCTTGTGAAATTGTCGGCAGTGACTATGAAATGCTTAAACCACAAAGTCCAAATCTGTCAAGTAAATCTGAAGTCATCTGTTCCTTCTCCTTTAAAGAACCTGTTCCTGGAACTGCTTTTATAATAACTGGTGTTGTGCTTAAATCATGTGAGAGATTCTCAATCAATTTATTGACAGCTTCAAGCAAGCAAGATGTTGCTCTTCACTTTAATCCACGTCTTCCACAGAATTACATTGTTAGAAACTCGAAAATTTCAGGTAAACGATAAGAAAAAAAAACAAATGAAATGTAAACATTGTTATGACTCATTATCTCATTTATAGGCCATTGGGGTGAAGAAGAAACTTGGAGTCAATTTTCAGCACGTTACGACTTATTTCGTGGTCATAGGTTTTCAATTGAGATCTTAATTACTGATCATGAAATCCTAATGGGTGTTAATGGTAAACATTTCGGTGCTTTCGCACATCGACTTCCTTTCCGAAAAATCAATGCAATTGAAGTCAAGGGCGATGTGAAGGAAGTTGCTATTGATCAAATGTATCGCGATACTTATCCTCAAGTGCCAATAGAAAATATTCCATCCGAAGAACCATCAAAAGATGTCAAGTTTAAAATTGTCCCTTACATTGCGAAAATTTCTGGAGGGTTCACAAGGAACAAAATAATTCATATTTATGCGAAGGTGAAAATGCTACCTCACTCGATAACGATCAATCTTCAACAAACACCTTATTTCTGGCCACATCCAGTAATTCCACTTCATATTAATCCCAGATTCAGTAATCAAGGTGGACGTCACATTATTTGCAGAAATTCCTGGGCAAATGGACGTTGGATGAAAGAAGAAAGGACAGATTTGATGGCACATGACTTGTCGCCAGGAAAGTTTTTTAAAATGTCAATTGAACGTCGCTTCGATGATTACGCAATTCAAGTAAATGGTAAACTTTTCGCCGAATATTCTTTTCGATGTGATGCAAACATTGTTGATACAATTAATATCTTTGGTGACATTTGTTTAAAGAAAATTTGGATCGAAGAGAAGACATTTAATTGAGATATATTTCTTATGAATTTATAATACAAATTGCAAGTTGCAAAGTTGCAACAAATATTTTATTACAATTATTATAATGCTATAAAATTTATTAAACAGTTTGTCACCTTCGCTTGTAAATTTCCGAATAATAACAATCTTGAATATTATTATAAACAACTTACTAATGTGTATTGAAAGTTGAACTATTCTCAATAAAAATTAAAACTTTCCGATATAAAAGCAAACTACAAAAATGTTGTGTTGATGTGTAGACCACGCCTTCGCTATGGGCTGAGCTTAGCGACAAGTTTTATCTCAACGAAGAAGAAAAAAAAGTTTCTCATCGATTCGATTGTCCAAACATGCATCATCGCATCACTATAATGTTACCTAGTTTAAGTATCTCATTCAGTGTCAACAGTTTGATGAACAATATCCATTAAAATCCAAACAAATAAATTTTCTAATTAGCGGAAAATTTTACTTCGAAGAGCGCATTTATGCATATTTTTACTGTTGAGTTTGTAAGTTCACTGAAGTCAAGGGTTGAGCATTGAAAATATTGATGTATTCTGATGATGTTGAATGAGGCAATTAATTAGATAATCAAGTGTTTTGTACTATGAGAGAAATCTAATTGTTTGCTATTGCAATATGCCCTTACCAAGTAAGATAAATATTAATTTTTCTCTTCCATCGATAAATAAAAATTGATTAAAATTGAAGGAAAAAAAGAAGAAACAACGGGCGAGAAGAGTCGATGATTCAATTTAAATCCTCTGTTAAGATAGACGAGCAAATATTTATGATTTATGAAGTTGTACAACGAAGTTGTATAAACATTTTATTTTGCAATTGGTCGTTTACAACAAAGCCTTCGAGCGACATTAATGTAAAGCTTCTGCAAACATCGCTTTGCACTCGCTAAACAGTTGAAGTAAAAGGAGAAGAAAACAAAATAAACTGCATGATTCAAGTCCGAAAGGAATAAATCAGCTTTTAATGGATCTTCAGTAGAATCATGTCATTAATTCACATTAAGTCATCACAAGTTGTTGGGTAATTAGTTGCGTGTTAACGTTTTGATCACAGGATTTATTGAGGCTAATCGGAATTAACTTTCTGGCATGTCCAATCAAGTAGCTGCAACACGTCGAATTAAGAGTAAAAGAAACAGAACATGGAATACGAAGAAAAACATTCCAGTTGACAGGGATTTTGTTTTGAAACTTAAAGCTTACATGTCATGACAACGATGAAGAAAAACTTAATTTATCGCTTCGAAAAATAAAAACTACAAATTTATTCGAGAAGAAACAAAAAAATATGTTTTTCCATCTTTATCATCAACGGTTTTACATGGTACTTGCTGCTTCTCGCGCTATTAAAGGCTAATTTAAATATTTAACTCATCTAAACGATAACTGACTATGCTATTATGGAATGAATATGCTACTTTAAAGCGAAATAATTCCTAAAAGATTAACTTACTTAAATTATTTATTGGTCACAAACAGAAGGGGAACCGCTTACAGTTTTTTTTTCTAATGATTTAAGGCATTTTTTTGTGTTTTTTTTTTCATTTTTTCCTATTCAAAAGACGGTCGACTTTATAAGAAATCAACAAAATGACATCTTAAAAGTCAACACACAAGGTCTTCTAGCTACTGGCCGCTTAACAGCTTACGCTTTTGCGCTTCTTAAAACTAATATTGGATTGGCTTTTTTTTTCTTTTCGGATAATTCACACGCTTCACAGAAAAGCGAAGAGATAATTCTTACAGCAAACAAATGAAACTCAAAATGTCTTCGTCTCTTAACATTCGATCACTTAACGCGACGACATTCAAGCAGCTTTTTTTTTCTTCTTTAATTCTCTTTTCTTTTAATGATTACAACCCCGCGCACGCTCTAAGACACTAATTTAATTTTTGCCATTCAACTGAAGCGCGTGCGATCGTCTCGTCATCGAGTAATACATGCTGCCCATCTTTAAACAGCCCCGTCTTTTGTCTTTTTATTTTAACAGTTGTTGAAGTTGAAGCTTAAATATCGTTTTTTTATTTTTCTCCTTTTTTTTGTCGCTTGTCGAAACTCATTAATGATTAACACAAAAACGGTAAGTGCAGAATATTCACATTGTCTCGGTTGATGGTGACACTTCGAAATTAACTAATTTGTATTATTATTAAGCAGATCCTCATTTTTCATGCTCAAATCAATCGGATTATTCTGGATGTCATCACAGATGATGGGAGGGGAGTTTGATGATGTTGAATGAGATGGTGAATTAACGTCAACTTTCAATGGTGGCGAGTTTGATGGTGTCACATCATCATTCTCATCGCGATCATCGTTAAACTTATTGATCTTATTAAAGTAATATTTTTGATAGAAATCTGCAGATTTGCTTCCATTGTGAAGAAGATTGTTGTTGATACTCTCTTTATTATTGTTATTATTGTTGTTGTTGCTGATATTATTTGGTAAATTAGCGAGAGGCGATGATGGGAGGTTGGCAGATGAAAGAAAATTTTGTTGTTGAGCGTAGAGATGATGAAGAGAATCATGAAATGGACTGCTGAAGAATGACGGTGGTAGAAAGCTGTGAGCTGAGCTTGCAAGTGGTGGTGGTGGCATCATTTTTGTAAATGGTGAACCGACCAGATGCAATGGTAATGGTCCAAGTGGTGGCATAAGTTGGAAGAATGATGCAAGTTGTGATGGTAAAGGTGGATTTATTGCTGATGTTGGTGTTGGCATCTTTGGTGGGATCTTATGATGAAGTTGATGGGCTTTCTTCTTATCACCAATCTCAACGGAACTGTCAGAATTGTGACTATCAGGTGAACTAATCGATGGCGATGATGATGATAGCGAAGCACGATTATGATTGTTCTTGCTATAATCATCCATAAGGTTGAGAAACATGAGATCATGTGGTTGATGTGGATGATTCGATTGTTGATGTTGTTCGCGTTGTTGCTGTTGTTCTTGAAGTAGACAATGAATCTTGAACCAATTCGAACGACGACCATAACGTGAGCCATTCTTTGACATTCCCACCATCAAGCACTTCTTTAGTCGGCATGCCTTACAAGCCGTACGATTCTTTTTGTTGATCACACACTCGCTATTGTTTTTGCATTCCGATATTGATGATAAATTGTTGTATGATCTACCAAAAAAGGACTGCAAAGAGAGAAGAAAAGAAAGAAATTGAGAATTATAAATTTGTCGGAACTTTGCTTCTTCTTTTTGCTTGCGATTCGTAGCAGTGGAAAATTTGCGTGGCAAGGAAAACATTGACGACATTCGATTCGATTCGATTCGTGAGGGAATTGTTTGCATTTCTTATTTACACATAAGGAGATAATTGAAAGCATCAATCTTGTGTCTTAAGTTTCTTTGAGGGATTAATGGAAGGTTAATGACGGATTAGGGGATTCTCGTCGTATTTTTATGTAAAGAAATAAAGTTAAAGTTCAATAGGGATTTAAATTTTATTGTGCAAAATTATTTGAGTCATAAATTAAATAAAAATGTAATAATTTCTGATCTTAATAACGTTGATTAAACTGCTTTAATTTAATTTAAAAAATGATCTCAGAATTGCATGTAGATAATCATAATAACTGCTTTTATTTATTTCACATTAACCAACTTAACTTCAAAAGTTACCAATGATGCGTTAAGTCAGCGTAAGATTTAACATTTAAAGTCTCTCATTTATTTTCTAAGTAATGACATAAAATGCTTCGCAATTAAATTAAATTATTGAAACTTGTTATGCAGCTTAATTGCCACTTGTATGAAACGCAACTTGCTTTAATTAATTCACGGAATGAAGCAATGTAAGTACATATGTAAATGATTATAAGAAGAGTCATAAGAATTTGTTGTTTCCAAAAGCACAAGCGAGTCAGTATCGTTGATCTTTACCGATCACAAATAATTCGTTTATTGAAGTTAATAAAATCGAATGATATAGCTGAAAGTCGGTAAAGCGCAGTCGGTGGTGCGATTACCGGTTTATTATTAATTAATTATAGCAAATGTTCATTGCCCACAGTCGTTAAAATTTCTCTGCATTGACTTTCAGATCTCCGCAAGTCACAAAAATAAATAAGTAAAAAAATTTCTGATAAGAATAAAATCGTATTTATTACAGTTTTAATGGCTCACAAAACTCTTAATTTCTTTCATAAATATTGTTCGCTTTTAAGAGAACTTTTAAGTTAAATAGTCGGCTCTTTGAACTGAATTCAAATTTCGTCAATAAATTTCATTGAAAATTAGTCGAATCGTAAATTATAGAATTGTTTGCTGATAAAAAAGATGAAACTTACTTTGCATCCTTCGCAGGTAAACGCTCCGAAATGAAAGCCTGCTGCAGGCTCCCCACACACTTTGCACTGTTGGTTCATGTCGTCTCGTTGATGATTTGTTCACTGCTTCTCGTGTTATTTTCACGTTTCAATATTCCGCTGAAATGTCAGAATGAGAAATGATGAACAATTTAGAAACGCACATCTCTTGACGGGCATCACAAACTATTGACTTGAGCGCGGATATCTCGAGTACTAAACTTAGAAAGGATCATAAATTAACAATTAGCTTCGCGCGCGGCTATTGTTTTGAACTGGAATAAGGTAATTAAAAGCTTTAGTGTCGAGGAAAGAAGCGTTTTTACACCCGTAAGCTCAAAACTTAAGCTAAAAAACAGCCTCGAGTCGTCAATTGGCGCGAAGGAAATTTTTCGTGTTTGGTACATCGCACAATTAATCACAACGTCATTTATCATTCATATGCGAAGCGGAAAAGATGTGTTTATGACTTTCAAGAGCATCACAAGAGCATCTCATTTAATGACTGTTAAAGTCATTCTGAGAATCTGATGTGCTTCTTCAGTTGGTCCGTCACACATGTTAAAATCATTCTAGAAGAATTGATTTTAAAGTTTCAATATAAATTAAATTTATTTGATTATTTACAACTCCTTCTTTTCAGATCACGCCGTCTTGTTTACCATCTAAAGGAATGTAGTGCTCATAAAAACTGATTTCCATAATTTACTGAACATAAAATGACCGACGCATGTCCGTCAAAATCAATTCTATTCTATTTAACATCATCTTCAAAGAAATGAAGTAAAACACGTTGTGATCATTTGTAAGATTAATTTAATTAAACGAATGTGAATGATTTCCAAGAAAATTACCTGATCGAGATCCGCTTTTGTTTCGTGAGAAATTAGAATCACGTTAAAATGATGTAAGATCTTCGGAGTAAAAGTATTGAAGTTTTATTTTTAGGATCGATTACGATTTACGAATCTCTCACAATTCCCAAAAAGAATGTCAATTTTTTTGACCACTGAAATCTTGTTGAATTTTGATATTTCTCAAGCAGTCAATCGAGAAAGCGAGATTATCAGTGATACACCAATTTGTTATTTTTATGCCACACTTTCTGAATAAAATTGAATATTAAGATGCGATGCGATGATCTTTAATGAGTCACGACGTTTTGTAGATTTTTGCTGATCTGATTCACTTGCGTTGATTTCAAAATTATTATTGAATGTATCAAGTTAGTTTATGTTGCTGATGATTGTGCAAAATTGTTGGTTGTTCACTTCATGAATGAATTGACGAAGAAAATAAATTATTTCGATATTCCAATTGGCACTAATAAATCGCTTTTGGGTAATCAACAGGTGGTTGCTTCACCAAAGTTTGTTAATTTATTCACACGCACGGCACAAGAAATTGCTTCTCTATTAACCGTCCACCGTTGACCGTGCTTTATCACACAACCGATAGGGAAGGAACATTTAATAAACTTTTAAGACACCGCCAAAAGCTCTAAACTCATAAATTTTATTATAATTAAAAATTAGTTCTCCATTCATAGGAATTATTATTTTTTCCTTAGATTTTTACTCGATCCGAGATCATCATAAGTCAATTTTATTCCAAATATTTGATCGTTGTCTCATCCAATCGTAAGTTAAGTTATGTGCTAATGTATATTTATCCAATTTGTTAAGTCATCGGACAGTCTTCTGCTCTTTTCATAATCAATTCAAACAGTTTATGAATTATTGTTTTGTTGATTTTTTATTTTTTTCACCAAAAATGTCGCACATCACATTTCCATTTTCAGACATTATCTTTTCACAAGATAAATTTTTATTTTATTACTTTCCAAACTGATTTTCGTGAGTCAATTTTTTTTTGTTGCTGTTGTTGATGTTTGTTTCCTTCTCTTTTTTACGAAGAAATGTTAAATTTATTATAATCACTTTGATCTTAAATCGATATGTATGTTGTGACACCCGTTGACTTTAACTTTTCATATATGGAAAGTGTCACATTTATCGATTTAATGTGAAGGCATCGAACGATCTAAATGACGATGATTGATTTTTAATTCACTTGAAATCTTCAATTAAATTATTATATAAGTTTCTTCCTATTCTCACTTTTTTAATTAATTTTATTCTTTCGTTTTCTGATAAAATTAATAAATAAATAAAAATTATCGCGAGGGATTGCGCAGTTGAAGAAAAATCGTTTAGCTCGCGGAGAGTATCGAATCACGACTGAATTGAAGGTATTGAGTAGATCACACAACACACAATTCCAATTAACCTGTTTATGGATTTTTTTTCTTCTTTCTTTCCTTTTCTTTACTTCATCTCTTGTTGTTCCTCGTGTTGTGTCTTGGTGTTGTTTACTCTCGTGCGAATGTATGCCTTCTGCGGCTTTTGTATTGTAGACTGAATAAAGTAATTTCTGTTGTGCAAGTTCGACCGCAAGCAACACGGTGTGCTATGGGACATTCAAATACACAAACACACACGCAACGGCCACCGAGAAAAAGAGTGGGATATTTTGACTAACGAATCATGATCAAGCGGGTGTTTTCTAAGATGTTGGAATATAATTTTATATTTTACTTCCAACAACATCGTGCCGATTTTTGTAGATCAATTGACAAAAGATTCATCTCTTAAATATCTTCTTCAATCCAATGATCGCTGATGAAGATTGAAGGTAATTTATGTTCAATTATTTCATCATTGTCATACTTATGAAGCAAAACGATTCATTTGATGATACCTTTTGATGTCGCTTAACGTTTTGAACAAATATGACGTTTGAGGATTTATTTTTTATTGAAGCGTTTTGAGATCATGAAAAGTAATTGATCAACATTTTGGATTAAATTTAACTTGGAAAAGGAGGAATAAAAATTGTTCTGAACTTACGCAACGCAGTAGTTTCTCGTGTATGCAAGCATTTAAATCTTTCTAAGGTCTCTGTGAGGAAATTAACAAAATCATAAATTTTAGTTGATCTTGAAGCGAGGTGATGAGAATCCATTTCAGTCGCTAATTAATAACGAAAACTATATTGAAGTGCGAGTCACAATAGGATATCGACAGACATCGCTGAACAATCATATCGATAATAGATTGAAATCGTATTTTCTCACATTTTGACACTTAATTTTTGTGTATGCCTTTGCTACACAAACAAGACAAGGAATGTCTCATTGTGCCTGCTTTTCATTAGCCTTCTTCTTGTTTCGAACTCTGAAGAAGGCACAAAATGTTTTGAGATAATTTTTTGACACCTTTTTTTTTTCTTTTAAACTTTAGTTTTCAACATAACGTTCCGATATATCACCAAAGATGGTCTCAACAATGAAATTACATTTCGATGATTTATATTCGTTTTCGATTTCTTTTGTGCATGTGAAGTGGAGATAAAAACAAATTTTTAGATGAAAAATGTTCTCCATCGAGACCACAGTGATTTAGATGATCTTGATAACAACGAATTCCTGCTCGGTAATTTCTCAGTTGAATTTCTCTCCTTTCCCTTTTATGGATAAATATCTGAATCTCGTTATAAATATTTAATGAATTATTCTTTATTGGATTGATATTGAGAAACTGATAAGAGAAGTTGATGTGAAACAGTTACGAAGAAAATTATTAATTGCTACCTTACTGAAAAGCAATCTTCAAAAGGATTTTCATGAGAAAAAATTGCGCAATTTTTTTGATTGTTTATTGCCATCAATAAAATTAAATTTAAACTTTACGTCGTTCTTTAACCCCACTGAATGTGCATCTTTAAAAAAAGCCTCGTCAATCTGATCTCTTTTGTAACATTTTATCTTTTTCTTTTGGTTACTGATTTTATATTTGCGCAACATAAGAGCCATTTGAGTGTTTGCAAAAAAAAAAAACAATTTTCCGTTTTGTTTTGCTCGTGATTTTATCATCAAAATATTGGCTGCTTCTTTACTTTGTTTTCTCACCAAAGCAATTTTTATTTTTGCCATTGCATACACTTTGGTGTTGCTTCGTGCCTCTTTTTTTTATTTTGTTGCTTTATCTTGGATATAACAAAAGCCGTAGAAAATTAATTTCTTCTCTCCCCGAAGTCTTTAAGCACAAATTGTGTGTGCACAGTTTGCTTTTGTTTTGCTTCTGGTTATTTGAAGTTTTTTTCTTTCTTTTATGTTTTTTTTTTGGGTCTAAACGCATCGTCATGTTACATTATTTTATTGTGCTTTAATCTTCATGGCTTATTATCGTGTGACAATGAAGTGAAAAGCGATAATATTTATCGAGAATTGAGTTGAAACTTAAAAATATTTTGAGAAACTGTGTGACAACAATGAGAAGCTAATTAAGAGAACAGATGTAAATCGTTGTCAATGCCAGTTTGTGTGATATATGAGGAAGGAATATAAATCGTATGATAATCAATCTTAATTTGAAATCAGCTTCCACTTCAACATCCTGGAAATTTAATATGGTGACAAATTAATAATTTTCATGCGTTTTTTGAAGAAGAAAATTGTCAACGGATGGGGTCATAAATCCTGAAAATCGTTCTTTTTTTTGGATTTTTATATGTTTTGTCATCATTTAACTGATTGTTATCACCTTTCCCTTTGCTTTTGCTTCTTGTTTAATTCTTATTCTTGATCAAAAACATGCTTTACATTCTTGAAACGATCTTGTTTTGGTGTTGCTTATGTTAAAAGGAAATTGTAGATTTCAATTTCTTTTATATAGAAGACTTGTGTACGATGCTTAGGTTGACTTTAAATTTATTGATTTCCAGACTAAGGTAACAACGACTAAGAACTGAAAACTTTTCAGGATGTTGAACAATTTCAGTAGTATCTTATAAGCGTGATCTCATTCTTTCTTAGGGTTGCCGGTTGCGTCTTTTATGACCACGAAGATCTGGCATTCAAACAACAAACTTTTTACGACCTCCACCTTGACTTTATTCACTGGAATTTGTGGTAGTCGAGAACGATTTTTTTTGTTTGTAATTTTATTCTTTTCAAATGAAACTCTGCAGCATTTTCCTTTTTATCAAAAGAAGGTGTGAGATGTTCTGGAGGAGATTAGAAACATAAATCCTCTACACACAAAAGACGATCTTCTTTTAGCAATGCTTCATTTACATTGAATAATTTATTGCCATAAACAAATAATTGATCACATCTCTTTAGTTTCTTAGCTTTTTTTTTGTGGTTTCAAAGATTTGAACAATTTTAAAAAGTACCTTTAAACAAACACTCTTCGCCCATTATAATTGTCTGAATATAAATTAGAATAATATTTATGAAATGCCATAACTCACAATAGAAGTAACGTTTAAGCTTCGATACTTAAGACCTAAAGAGAAAAGCGAGCTTAAACTTTTTTCTTTTTATATTTTCAAAGCATCAAATTCACGGATTTCATTCCGTGAAAATGATAATTATTTCATTGTTATTCAGATGAGTGTTTATTGGATGATACTTAATGACAAAAAAGCAAAAATCGAGAGAGTTTGTCTTCGCATAATTTCTGGAATTTCTTTTCATTTGCCTACCGAAAAAAACATTTTTTTTTTCGTATCATAACAAACGAAAGGAGCTTCGATGTCGAATGAAATAATATCGTAGATTAAGGCATAATGGAGAGAAATATTCATATTTGTGGATTATTTATGTGATCAATTTGGGAATTAACGTGTGCCATGGTAGTAGGTTCCGTCAATTCCACTCGAATAAGATGTTAAAGTTCTCGAAAACCCTGAGGTCCCAAACACATTAAATCTGTTGTGAGACTTCTTTTGCTTTTGTTCTCATTCAAAGAAATGAAAAAAGCTCGAAAAAGTGAACCGTTTAATGAATGTCATCTCATTTGTTTCCATTTTAAATCTCACATATGAACTGAGGTTAAAAAACGTTCAATCGATTTAATTTACAAAGTGATCACTAAGTAAGTATTTGAGTGCAACAAAGTGAAATCTTCTTCAAAAAAAGAAGAACGTAAATACAATTCAAGTCAGCAACAAGGGCCTCGGTTTCGATTTCCTCAATTATAACATCGGATTACTTTACAAATCGTCTTTGACTCTCGGCACAATTGTATTTAATGCTCCCCATGCAGTGAGACTTTCTCAATCGATATAAATAAAAAGACGAAATTAATACGATCTGAAGCATGTGGTTCCATTATACTGTTTAGGGCAAAGTCAAGCAGACAGTAAAATATTTTCTTCATGCCCATTTATAACTTACAACTTCGCAATAAACTCGATTTGATTATGTTACTCGAATAATCCAAATGCCAACATCACAGCATAAAGCACAAATCGATTGAGAGTCTCGCCTTGCACAACTGCTGTTCTATTTATTTTCTTTCTTGATTCACTATTCTCACCTTACTTACCTTTCCCTCCCGAAACGTACTATCAGCAACAAAACTTTCCCATATCGCGCTTGCTGCTGATACTGACAAGAAATAGTTTCTTTCTTTATTTCATTTTTTTCAGAAGGCATCAATACAGAAAGTAGTGGAAAAAAAGTTATTTTCATGTGATGCCTCGCATAACTGGTTCTCTTCAGAAATTGGCATCAAATGAGAATTATTTATCACGTCGTGTTGTGTTGAATTTTTTTTTCTTCTGCTTTTGAGTATTTTATGAGGTCGATTAGGTTATTATTCAAATTCGAAATATATTTAATGTTTTTTTCTTGCTTTTACACATTATTATTGATCTTCTTTTACGGAGATCTTAAGCGACTGGTGGAACAATATAAAATAGTCTACCAAAGAGTTGCCTTTTTTCTTTATTTGTTGTTGTCTTTTTAAATACACCATAGTTGGAGTTGATAGCATAAATAATCTCTAATAGATTAGTATCACATTGTGAATTTTATTTGATATCGTAAATAAGAAGATTCATTTTCTTTCCCCGACTTGTCTTTTCTTCCACCACGCAAGAAGATTCCAATCGACAACAAAAAAATTAATAAAAATTCTATTAAACTAGGCATTAATATTGGACATTTGGATGAATGCTAACGCTCCTTAGGGAAGCACGAGAAGAGAAATATTGGTTACGAGAATTGATAGTTTTAATTTTAATGGCGCAGTTAAAAATGATCATCAACAAATCAACGAGATGAGTAATTTTTGGAATTTATGTTCGACTTCGAAGACTTTTTCTTTCTTTCTTTCTTTAAAAAATCAGATTGGCATTCAATGTGGGCTCAGCAAACGATTTTTTTGATATTTTTCTTTTCTTTCTTATGTCATGTCGAAGCTCATGTGTTGAATTAATGCTGAAATTATTCAAACCTTAAGACGTTTCACTTTTTATATCTATTTACATGATTAATTGTGAAAATTATCAAAATTGTTACTAGGCAGACGATGAAATTGTCACTGAAGTTATTTTCTCGAATATCTATTTCAATTCAAAATTAAATGCGAAATGCCAAAGGTTAGATTTGAAATTTATGCTAATCTTGATTACTAAACCAATTTGATCACCTACTAGATATTCGAAGTCGATTTTCTTTAATAATAAGAAATCTGACGAAAACGACAGCAATCATTTTAATGACTCCTATGAAGAAGTCTCATCACGAGTTCATGTTGTCATGTCGTCTTTTAATCGAGACCAAACCCAAAGTCTCATCACGGGAGAGAATAAAATAAAGCATCGAAAAGAGAAGAATAAAATGTGATTTTGATTACTTCGACATAACAATAAAACTTACGGTGAATTGTGAACTCGGGAGTTTGATTTATACACCTTCTCGAATGGACATCGCTTATCCATCCAGTATAAGTAAATAAGCATTTCGAAATGAATTTAATTAACCTTCTGCACAACCAGGATGTTTATGATGAACGACAAGATAGTTTCAAAAGTCACACAAACTGTAACCGAACAGAATAGAACAAATCAAACATGGAAATAAATCATTTAACACGATAGATGAACTGCTGCTCCGTTCCTAATCGATCTACACATGACACAATATTATTGATGAATATATATAAACGAAGTTTGTAGATAAAGCAGCAATTTTTGATGGACATTACAGCATTAATAAGTACTTACCAGAAGAGTCGATCTTCTCTGTAAAGCAGCATAATTTTCATCGTCAAAAAATTATAAAAAAAAATAAGCAACAACATTGAAATGATGATTTGAAACCATAAAAGTAAAGTTCAGCATTCATTTATTGTATTTTCTGTTCATCATAACAACATTCTATGTACAATAAAATTCAAAACTCAACAGACAATTCCTTGGTGAAGTCATTTGCATGGTTGTTTAACAAACGACATGAAATCCATACGACACAATATCGCACGAAATGGACACACAGAAGCGAACTGCTTTTTGCGGCAATAACGATGAAGAGAAAGAAACTCATAATGGGACATTACTTAATTGTCTTTATGCTCTAAGTCACAGCGAATGTTTTGTGAAATTATAAATTACTGCTTCTCCTCGACATCGAAAATGATGATTATGAGGTAAACGACTCTGAAGTTAAAGCGATTCTCTCACATTAAAAATCTTTAGACCACCCAAAAAAAGAAAGATTTCATCTGCAAAATAGAATCATAGAAGATTGAAAGGCTCAATGTTGAAGTTCAGGTAAAGAATGTAGAACGATGGTGCACAGGTGAATATGTAATCGACAGCGATTGACGGAAATCGTGTCTTGTTTGTCTGTTTAAAGTATCAATAAAACATCAGCAAAAAAATGAGTAAAATCTCATTTCGTTTTGCTATTTTTACGATGCAGACATCTTGAATGAAACTCTCATCGACCAATGATTAAACTTAAATTAATTTGCCATCATGGAAATAAAATCTTTTGCTTTGATGACTTCCACAAATCTTATCAAATGAGTCAGTTTTATTTTAGCTTTGGAACATCACAACCTGACACCATCTGATGACATCGCTCAAGAATGATGAATATCTGTTTATTTGTTGCAACGTTTGGTGGAATATGTTGACTAGACGATACTTAATGGCTCCGGGTATGAGATTTGTCATTTCCATTTATCTTCTCTGATGCTCATGTAAAATAATTACAGGTTGAACCTGATATTAAATCTTTGATTTTAAACACAAGAAACACTTCAAACAGATAGACTTGAAGGCGAAGTTAACATAGATGAGAAGACGAGTCGATATTAATCACGAAGATTGTTCGCTCATCTTCCTTTCGCTTCCCCAACTCATTGGTTTACTTCACATTCTGAAATATATTTTAATTTCATCAGCAGTCAATCAGTCATTTAAATTGGTCGTTTAAAGGTTTCTATTTGTCATGTGTCGGAGATGAAATCTCCTAAAGTTTTTAGAGTTTAACAAATTGGAGGCAGACACGGGTCTCAAGTTTCGTGATGAATCATTTGTGAGAAAAATTACTTTTGAGAGTTCATTTTCGTCCTCCACGTGCTATACTTATGTCAGTTGCGTACGGGAATTCGTCTCTTTTTTTTGTATCGTGGGAAGAAGTGAGATTAGCGATTGCTTCATTTATCGTAAGCGTTTCTTTAAAAACAAAATAAAAGGTTCAGCATTCATCCTACAATGATGATCTTGAACTAAAATTGTCTCCTTGAAATTAAAATTTAATATAGATTAATTTCAAAGAAATATCATCACAGCAACAACACACGAAAATATCATAAACAACACCAATCAAATCACTGCTTAGCATTCGTCTCGATTCAGTCTTTTTCGCTTTCCGTTTTTTTTTCTTTTTGATTTATAACAAGACATTTATTAAATGTTGCGTGAATTATTAAAACTAATTTGTTTTCAATCTTTGAGCACATGGAGAGATGAATAAAAGTTGTTGAAATAGGCGAAGAAGAAGACAAAAAAAGAAATTCAGATTCAGATTAAAATAAAAGGTCGCTGATTGTTGCAAAAGTTGTCGATTTATTAAAAAAAGACTTGCAAGTGTTTTGTTTCAATTTACTGAATTTTAAAATAAATAAAAAATGAAATGAAGTTAAGACTTCAAGGCTGTGTTTTAAGATATTTGAGTATGATATATCTCTATTAATCACAAGATTATTAGGTAGATAAATAAAAACTAAAGAAAGACAAACGACACAGTTATGAAGCCACACAAGATAAATAAAGAAAAAAAAATCAAGAAGTTTGTTTTGATTTTGAGTTGTTCAAGTTTGTTACGCCACTGACAAATGACAATCTAAGCCACATGGAAGATTCATCTCCCATGCTGTCTCATCATAATATTTATATCACATCTCATGATTTCAATTCGAAGACAAAAAAAAGGCACCATCAACAAATTAAGGTCATTAAGCATGATGAGTATTTTTCTTTTATTCTTTCTCCAGCATTCAACTTATGCCTTCATGTCGTGTTCAGTTCACATTTTTTTTTGATGGCAGCTCGTGGGATAGAGACAATAAAAAGAAGAAAAAAAAGTTTATATGGCACGATTGAGTGGTAAAAAGAAGAAGAGTTATTAATTGATTAGCAGAAATCTTCTCCTCAAACTATCGTCTTTAGATGAAAGTTTTTTTTTTCGAGGCATCTTCACTTCAGTTAAAGCGAACTTATAGTCAAGCGATTTTGATCTTCAAGTGAAATGGACATGTGAAGTCAGTTTTAAACGCGTTTTGTGTATATTTATAATATGATGAAAGTTCATGAACCGTGCGAAATAATAAAATAAAAAAATATTATTAAATGTTCACAATTATAGCGCGCGCTTGCACATTGAGATTTGAGGAAGAAGGGGGAAGAGCGAAAAATATCTGAAGGAAATTAAAAATCCGTTAATTTTATCTAGCCTTGAGACGGAAAATTATTAAATACAGCTTAATACGAGCTTATGCCCGAAGATTATCGAGTGGTAAAGTGCTATTAAGAAGTCGCCTCGCTAGTTCACTATTCGAGTTATGTAGACACACAACGAAGCAAAAAAAAAGAATACCAAATTCTTGCACTTCAACTCTAAACTCCGATTTCGTGCGCTATCGTTTCAAAGCTTTCTTAATTCAATTAATGCCATGCCACAGCGATGATCTTTATGCGCACTCGCCAACCCGTCAAAAATCTCACACAGATCGTCTTCGAAGAGATGAAAAATGTTTATATAAAGTTAAAACACATTTGATTAAGCGAGCACAAGGCAGAATCATTTATTAAGTGATGCGATAGGTGAAGGAGAAGAAAATGTTCTTCTTTTACAATTATTAATCACCACAAAAGATACTTCATAACATGATTATTTTTTTAACGCTCCAATGCCTGTCACGTCGCTTAAATCCATTCAGCATTCAACACCACAAAAGGCACAAGTGCGAGATTTGGACGTGGAAAGAACGCCGAAGAGAATAAAAAAAAAGCTCTTCACTTATAAACAAATGGAATTGTTTCTATCAAAAATAATTCATCATTTCTCAACTTGACTTTATTCTTCCTTTCTTTCTATCGCTCGCTATATGTTTCATTCATGAAATATCTAAGAGAAAAAAGTCGTGAATTGTTTATTTCAACTTTTTTTCTTATGTTAACATCTTAAACATCATGTCAAAATGTTATCATTTGACTCTAATGGATTATGTGTGTCTGCTGGTGAGTTGAGACACTTCATCAAATTCTTAAATCCTAGAGATCGTTCTCGACATTTAGTGTCGACTCGACATCGCAAGCATCAATTTTTTTCTCTTAAACAAAAGACTTCAATGAATGAATTCGACAGAAGAATCTTCATAAGAACGAAGCAAAATGAAAACGAATGAAAAAATAAACCAAAACACTTGAATCACGACGTGATGTGGAATGAACAGTAAAGTTTGAAGATTTCAGATTGCTTACGGTTGATTAATTATTTTTGCCACGAACAAGTGAATTTTTATTTATTTATTTTTTTCGTTACTTAACACTTTTCATAAAGCACAAGGCGAGACTTAAATTAAATTCCTTTCAGCTTTGAATAGACGATAAAAAAAAGTGAAGTAAGAATCGATTACTGGTTTGTTGTTAGATAATTAGAAACAGATTTAAATCAGTTTGTTGATTGGAAGTTTTGTTGTGGGTGTAATCGAGTTAAGTCCCTTCGTCACTTCCAACTTTCTTCTAATCACACGTGCGTTCGTCAGCAGAAAATGGTCTCATGCACCGAAAACAAATGTGTTTATTCAATTTGTTAAAGAAAAAGAGAAACCAAAATGTGTTGAGTGTGTGGCGAGGCGAAGAGATCAATCCCGAGACCCATTACACATCATTTGTGGCCGTGTTCTCCATCGAAATCATCAATCAAATTCTGTTAATTTGTTAGATTTTTGTTTGATTGCTTATGAAACATTTATTTAATTGATCGTTTTTGAAAGGTCTTCTAATGTTGAGAGAAGGGAATTTAAATGTGTTCCACTGAGATTTGTATCAGTCAAACAATATTTCAATTCTCCTTCTTCTTTACCAATGTTCGAAGCTCATCGTGAAGACAAATCATCCAACGGTTATCGTTCCAGGAACCTTAAGACAATCGACACATAAAATTGAATATTGAATAAAATGGATTTTGAAATATTTACGAAATATCCTGCGGGGTTGCACGGCGTGGTGCGCTTGAAGAGAAATAGGTTGAGTTTTTGTGATTCCTACAATCAATTAATCTCAACTCGTACACCAAATAAACAAACTCAAAGATCTCATCTTTATAAACGGTGCTTTCAATTTCTCAGGGCCATCGACATCAGCATGTGTATGAAAATGAACTGGCTGCGAATTAACTGATCATTGAATTAGTTAAGCTGAGTTTATGATCTAATTTAAGAAGCAATTGATATTTAGATAAATCTACTCATAATTTATAAACTTTATTTAGAACAATATTGAATATTGATTTTTCGATTAGAGACAAATTTGTCGCTGTTCAATCTGAATTGCAAATTCTTTGTTTATTTTATTCTGTCGAATATCTTCCAATCATAGTTCGATGATAAAAATGAAAACAAATTATATCTAAATGGACTAATGCCTGAAGTGTCGTTCCATCGATTTGAATTCATTAGAAACCTTTTTTTGTGTTATTTATGTAAAATTGATCTTTATCTGGTTCTCGATTTCAATATCGATTCGTGACAAATTTATTTTCATAAAACTTCACTCAGTAACTGATGTTGATCAGATTGAAATTCTTATTTTATCTACTTTAGAAATGCTGTGAATTCTGAGGCACAAACATTTATGTTTTGAAAATAATATCAAATTCAAAGCTTTGCTTCAAAATATTTAAACTTTAAATTGTTTCACTTATTTTTCGGAGAATAAATAACGCAGTAATTCAACCCAAAAGGTCACGATAATGTTGTAACATTAAACAGCGATACCTGTTGTTGTAGGCTTCATTTTTCCTCCGTGATTCTTTCTATCGTTTTGTGTTTCGTTATTTCTTTTTCGAGGGCGATGTATCGGTGATATATATGGATGATATTTATTTTAAGAAACATTTTGGGGAGAAAAAAAGAAAGATATTGTTATGTATGGATGAAAGGAATGTCAAAGAAACGAGAGAAGATATTTGAGAATTGAAAGTATGTCCCCACTGGTGATCGTCTTCAATTAATTTGAATAAATCGAATTGTTTTAAGCTCAGGTATTCTTTGGTTGCTTAAAATATTCACTGAACAAAGCTGCTCTAACATTGATTATCAATCTGATAATGAACCAATTTAGTTTGACAATAATGGCAGTTTATAATCCCCAGAAATATTCTTCTTTGACACCACAGAGCTGCTCCATGAGATCAGACAAGTCGAAGCCGAGCTGTATTCAATATTCAATGAAGAAAATTTAAATTTACGACGTATCATGGAGAACGACATTCGCTCAATATCGGATGACGAGAAGCGACGAAAACAAGAAAAGAATCGAGTCAAAGACATGCTCGTAAAATCGAATTAAATCGGAAAAAAGAGATTTAAATTCAAACAACAATCATAACAATAAAATTAGTATCGTTCAAAATAAGGCCTTCGATCAATGTGCGCCGGGACATCTAAAACTATTCCAATTTCCACGTGTGCGGTCGAATGTTTTCGGCGACAACTGCGAGAAAGAAAATTATTTGTTTCTTTTGACAAGCTTTAACGATTCAGCTCACTGCTTGTTGCCTCGACTTTTTGATATGATTTTTATAGCAAATTTTGAAACATTTACGATCGGCAATGCGATAGAATGTTTATATCTTTGGATAAAACGAATCTCTTGTATATTTTATTCTTTTTTTCGGTTGTAGAAATGGTAACGAGAACGGCTTAAGAGAGTTAAAGGAACAACGGTTGAAGTGATGGTGTCATTGATGGCACGTTTTATCACACACAATTCATATAATTTTTTTAAGGAAAGTCTCGATAAATGCATTCGAATTAATGCCATTAGACTGCGCGCGAAAGATCATTTTTTAACATGATTGCAAGAGAAACCAGTGAAGTCGAAGAACGAAATATTTAGTTATGTGAAGATCATCTCACCACCACTGCTTTTTGCAAATCAGATATCATCACTTTGAGTTGCTTAAAAATTTGGTCAACATCATTTCTCTCACCCAGAAACAGCATCGTTTTTAAAAGTGTGGATTAAAATTCGATTTAAATTACTTCGATTCGTTTTTAATGGACAGCAATTTGAAATCATTTCCAAGTCATTTGTTGTTCCATCCAAGAAAACACATTTTGAATTAATTGCGTTAAACAAATTCTTCTCTCATCTTCAAATATTTTCTTTTTGTTTAAATTTTTAAGAATTTATTTTCGGGTTTGTTTTGTGCGCGTAATAAATATCATTTTTATGGATATTGGTATCACTTTGTGTTTATATATTGATTTGACATTAAAAGCTGTAAATTCTAAATTCTCGTCTGAAGAAGTGAAAGAGACTGCGAACGTTTTAGGAACGAAACTTTAAAAAAAAATTATCATAAATTTGGAATTTATTTGGTTTACATTTTTCTCCTTTTTAGAATGGAAAAAAAAACTTGCTGTCGATATTCATATTAGCATGAAGAAGTGTTTAAAAGTTATTTGCTGTTAAGTCGTATACGTGATGACTCATTAAACGCGCGTTAGCTGATGATAAAAGAACTGTGCTGAAGAGATCGCCCAATGCTATCATAACAAAACAAACATGAAGAGAATGTCGCCGCAACTTTTTCTTATGTTTTAAATTTATCCGCTGTAACAATGGACAATCAAATGGAAGCAGCATCGACATTGAATACAATACAAATCCAATTAATTAATAATTTGAATACATATTTGATGCTACAAGTGCATAAATTTCATCGATTTTACTGCATTACTGCATATTTATTGCAGTCAGAAGCATTGGAAACAAATACATGAGACGTCGTCGATCGTTTTACAATTATGCTCGAAATGCCAAAACCGAAAGCAAATAAAAATGAAAGAATGAGTTTCCTTGATAGTAAATACTACACCTTCCTTATACTTACGTCTCCAAATGTTCTTGTTCAATTCACATGAGCTTTCGTGCATTGGCTTGGCTTGGCATTGGCAAAGAATTTAGAAGAAGAGAATTTTATGAGTAAACTAGCATAATTGAATAATATTTTATTTATTTTCTTCTCTTTCATGTTTCCAAATGGATCTTTCACTCTTTTATTCGCCGAGTTAATTTCATGCGTTATTGTTTGTGCAGATAAAGAAAAGCAAAAATGAAAAGCGAACAAGAGAATGGAAAACTAGTTAAAAAGAATAAGAAATGCCGTGGAGTAGAAAAGTTTATTTGAAGATTAAACCCGATGGGAAAAAAGAAATTTGCGGAAAAATGTGCAATGTTAGTTAAATATTTAGTTGAAGAAGATGAAGAAAAATTATTTTCACAGTGCAATTGTGTGGATGTGTAGATGAAGACGAGCCAATAAAATTGGTAACGGGATTGTATGCGCAAACTAAAGTAAAGAATTGAATAGAAATAGAAAATATTGCACAGCACAAATGAAGATTTGCGGTCAACAACGAGAGGAGAGGCAAGTTGATAATAAATCAACAATGATTTTTGTCATTTCATGATGATAACTTGAAATCTTTCTTTTTAAATACATATTTAACTTTAATACCAAAAAGGCTGATTGACGTTTAAGAGGAATTTTGTAAACAATGCTCTAAATAATCAATCGGCTTCTTCACTTGTAGATAAATATTTGATTTCTGATACTTCTATCAACAAAGTTTTAGAATAATTCTGACGAATTCTTTTTCTTATGATAAGTATTGATAAATTCAGAGGCGTTACGTCATTTCAAAATATTTAGATATATCGTCAACTAAGTATTTATGTATAGCGAGAAATATTTCAAGAAAACAGATTTGTTAGCAAGTTGTCGTTTGGAGACACTTCAAAACTGATATCATTTTAATCTGCCGATAAAAGCTACAAATTAAAATTCATTTTGATACACAAAAATGCTTAATTTACATACTCAAATTACCACTCGGTTAAGGTTGTGTTTTAATCATATTAAGAAAATTAATTAGACGTCATTAATCGTCGTTACCGTGAGTCGGTTTTGGAATGGAAAAACAAAGCCGAAAGTTGATTGTTCTTGAGATCATTCCACTCGTATTTGTATATTAAAAGCATTGGCATGTTAAGTGATCCAATATTGCTTGGCTGCCTTTCGATTGCTGACTTATCGCTTACCATTTCGACTTTTTTTTTATTTTCCTTTCTTCACTCATCTGTATTTCATATTTAAATAATTTTTCAATAAAAATCCAACAAACATGAATCTCGACAGCTTCAATCCGGCTTTTGTTTTCAGTCAATCTTTCAGTCTTTCAATTTTCGTTTAATTTTGTTAAATAAGACGAAGTGTTGATTTCCAATAAATGCTTTCAAGATAGAATTACCATTAATAATATTACGCCATGATAAAATAATTGTTGTGGCATTGAGCGAGATGACATTTTTCAATTAATGTTTACTTTTTCTTCACACTCGGCAAACAAACATAAACGCATAGTGTACGAAGGTCGAACTAAGGATAATAATAATGTTTAGCCATGCCCCATTGATGTCAAGACGATTGCTACAATCTAAACTAATACCTGCTTTATTTTATTTTATTTTATTTTTTAATTAATTTTTCTTCATTTCTTCTGAAGTCAAGTCAGTTTCTCTTCTCACATAGTCCGAGATAATTCAAATGTGTGTAGTTTTTATGCCATAAAACACCCAGTTTGATTGTGAGCTCAGCCAGCTTAAGATACCAGAAGAAGAGATTGCTGTGTACAATATATTTACTTCTTTCATAATGCATGACCTATTGGTGTGACCTTTCGAAATGAGACGAACAGGGAGGACAGCGCGAAATGCTTTGGGTTGGTTTTTTGTTAATTGTTCTAAATATTCCAGGAATTTTTAATTGGGTAAGATTATTTGAAGACATTATCGTATTCGTTTCACAGAGATTAACATTCTTGATTCTCTTCTAAATGACAATCCAGTTAAAAGATGAACAAATAATAAAAAGGTTAAAGTTTATTGAGGAAGAGATTTCATTTTATCGGATTAAATCACATTGATAAATTGATTTTTAATTATTTCCTTATTTTTTAATTACCTTGAAGTGAGAAGCTACAGTTAGTTAACTTATACACTTTTATATAATAAAAAATATGAAGATGACATTTTATTGTCAACGACTCGTCACATCATGTGAATTTTTAACGAATTTGAAATGATCGCACCTTCAAAAACTTCTGTGTCAATTTTATTTACAACATAAAGGGAAATTCCAATAATCGCTTGTATTTCACCAAGTGAATGACACTATGACAGCAAGCTAATCAAATGAATATAACATCAAAATCAAGCTTCATTGTGCTTTACTGGAATGTCTTTTTATTCCACTGTACAGTGAGATAAATAAGAAGATTTTCTTCCTTTCGCGTATTATTGTTTCACCTAAAGATTCTTTCGAATGTTTTCTCTCGATTTTTAAGATGATATTTTATTAAGTTTGACCCTGAATGAGTGGAAACAAAATATAAGAAAGAAAAAGCTTTTATGATGACATTTGGCTGAGATAATTTTTCTTTTTTTTCTCTTTCTAAAACGACCCAGCCTGATGTGTCGACTTACATATTTGATCAACCGTGTGGAATCTTCGTTCGCTTTCTTATTTATTTATAAAGCAGTTGATATTTATATGGAAGCCAAGCCACTTTACTCTTGTGCTATAATTAAAAGACAATAATTGAATCAGCTTTAGAGATTTGAGGATAATCGTTTGATTTATGGGAGTTTTGTTTGCCTATAAACTCTCGCCTTCGTTAGTTTAACGTTGCATTAGTATAAGATTTCTTATGATACTTTGAAAATCATTTCACTAGTTCTGGTTTCTAATTAACAGAATTTTTCCTCGGCTTTTTTATACATTTACGACAGAATGGTGTCATGTTACAGATTAATCTAAAACAAAATCTATTTTGAAATTCTATGCCAAACCTAACTTTAGATTTTTTGTTTCTAACTTTTCACCTTTTCCACCTGACTCTTAGAATTGATAAGTTTGTATGATGAACTCATCCGACTTATGGTAAATTATTTATTTATTTATTTTATTTTCTATTAACCTCGAGTAGAAAAGATCCAGTGTGGTGTGGTGTGGACAATAAAAGTCTCTTCTCTTATATTTTAACTTTTTATATTATTCGTTCATTTTTTATGTTCATTAATATTGAATTTTTATGAGTCGTTTAGTATTTCCATCTATATTGAGTATTTAGAAGGCATCAAAATATGAATATCTCACGAAATCACACAAAAAACTTACTAACACAGCATGCTTGCCGTTGAGAACTTCTGATGATGTCATGGGAGTGTTTCATGGTTGTCTAGGATATCACTTAAAATGGCAAAGCTCGTCTGCTACATTTTAAATTAATTAGCAAACGATAACAAATAGTATCATAATCCTCACCAGTGTGTGATTCTTCAGGTTTCAATATTACCGTATTAACTGTCAAATGGTGATTTTTATGGCAACGTATGAATTGAAAAGTTTACGATTCATAATTTTATTGGATGGACGAGATGTTTACGTTTCGAAGAGATTTCGGCGTGCCGCTGATGGGCTCTCTCTCGCTGCCTATCGTGTTTAAATTCGAACAGTTTTTCATTTCTGAGTATTTTTTAAAGTCTCGTCGTAAAAGTGTCAATTTATTCCATGGCGACTTGAATAAAAATGATTTTTATAGCTTTAATGAACCAAATTATTTTAAGCCGAACCAACGAAGCTTCATTTCTATGCCTATTGACGACTGCTTAATGCTTTGCTTAATGAAACAAAATCTAGTTTCCTTGTTGTCGCAGAAAAAAAAGGCACAATTAAAATGTCGTAAAACTCCCAATCAGGTGGAAGATCTCAGGTCGATCAGCATTAGCACGACATCACTTCTTATTTGATCGTAAAGTTCAAGCTTGATATCTTTCATATCCATTCATTTTCTAAATAAATCGACTTTTTTTTTCTTAAACGAAGCCCGTGAGAGCTTCGAATAGCAACAGAGTGCTTGTATCAATTTCATTTAACCAGGAGTGGTCAAGGATCAATAGGTTAATATCGAATTCTTCTACACTCTTTATGTACCTCGTACTACACCCATATAGCACCAGATCATCTCATAAAACCCATACAAGTCGTAAAGAAATTCAACTTTTCTACAACTTTGCTTTACTTTACTCGCAGGCCTCATAAAAAATAGATTACAATAAAAACAAATCAAATAAAATATTACAAACATTTTTTATCATTCAACTCATTTATTTTGAATCATAAATTGTGGATATGTTTCAATATAATTTGTACTTGTAAAGAATCATATTTATATGTTTACAGACATTGAGTGGTTGCTTATTATTTCTTGAATTGTTACAGAAATTATTTAAAATTGTTCTCGTTCAACTTCAAATAGTTTAATGTAGACTTGCAAACAAGAATTAAATCCTCAATGTTGTTAGAGAAGTTAAATGACGTTTATTGTCATTTTAAATGAAATGTTGATGTTAAATATGACGAGAAGAAAAAGTTAATTCATTAAATCTTAAAATTGCTTAAATAGATTTGCATAAATCGCAACGTTATGTTGATTAATATTCCAGCCTTAAGTTTAACAAAACAAACAAGTTGATTCTGTCGTTTTTCTTACATTTATGTCGTCCATCTCAAGTGGATAAATGATTTTTCAATTAAAATGAAATGTAATCTGCATTCACCATTAGTAAGTTTTAATCTTTAACTATCTTAAGAAGTTCGCTCTTCAAGATCCACTGAGCAAAATTACTTTTAATGATCGTGGCAGGTTGATAATAATCTGTTATGAACAACTTGTAAATAGATCGTTTTATCTCCATCGGCCGTCGACGGACGTGTGCTCGGACATAAATAAGAGACAGCAATATGCATGGAAAGGAATAAATATGCATAATCTTGGGTAAATGTACTGATTTTGCACCTGAAAATTGAGTGTACTTTATGAAGGTTGAAGCATAAAGAAAGAAAGAAACGAACGAGAAAAATGAAATGCAAGTGAAGCCAAATCGTAAATTTATTAAATTATTTCATGGCATCTTTATCACTTAGTGAACGATCAATATTTTGTTGACAATTAATGTCGGCCGATGTTATCGCAATTGCTTGTGAATAAATTTATACATAAACGTTGATAAAAGTTGGAATAGTTGCGTTGTTAAGATAAACTTTCTTACATAATTTTCACTATTAATTAAAGTCGTTTTTGTATTGACAGTCGTATATTTATTTTATCTACGAATAATTATTTTTTGCTTTACAAAGAAACTTACTTTATATGAAACTTCTTCTCACTTTACATTATTAAATGATTTCTTATGTAGATGAACCTTGCTTATCTTTGTAACTTTGAATATATTTTCATTTAATGAAGTGAATTCTCGTGCTTGCAACATTGTTGCGACAAGATCGAAAATGAGAGCTTATATCAACAAATAATCGGATAACGATGACTTAAATGAATTGGAGAATCAAATCGAAATCTTAGTGCTTACTAGTTTACTTTTCAAGTACTTTTTAACATCAGACAGACGTAAACTGGATCTGTTTTAAAAGCCATGTCCAGTCTATAAAGTATCGGTAATAGATGTTTGATGACATTTATAGAAGTATGAAAACTGTGCTCCTTTTTTAAAATATTGGCTTACGTGAAACTATCGACGTATTCATTGTTGCACTAATGAAATGCTTGAAATATTAAATATCTGCTACACTGAATTGCTTTTCTCTACCCTGTCTTTATAAAAATATTAATAAAATGTTATAAATAATTGTAATGTTAGCATTTAAGCTTCAATAATAAAATCTATGAATGAAATTATAATAAAAATTATTGTTTTTTAGTTATCTCGGGCAATAAAGCACGCACATTGTCGCGTGGAAATTTAGTTTAACTTTAAACTTTAAAGACCACACTTAGCGAATATCGATTTGATGATTGTGATAATTTCACATTTTATAAAAGCGTACTTGGCTTAATGTTAAATAAAGTCTCAAACTTTATGATTTTTCTGGAGTTTCTTTTTGTCATTGTGTCTTTTTTTAAAGGAAAGAAAACTGAGAAGATGATGGACAAAGAGATTTCACCTTGCTAGCCTGTGTCATACTTTGCATGTTATTAATTTCAAACTTATGAGTGGTTTAAAAAAGAAAGAAAAAAGGTGATGAGCATGAACAACATCGAAGCACAATGCTTTGGAATTACCTTTTTTTGATACTCATAAATTTCTCCTACTCGATCATTTCACGATGAAATGATTACAGTTTAAAGGTCGACAATCAATTGTTTTATTGGGGTCTTCGTCTCAATAATGTTTCGAAATATTACAACGTTGATAGCTTTAAGCATCTTCTAAACTCAAATAATAATTCATCGTGAGCGGTGCGTTTGTAATTAAAAATAGCATCCAACGCTCATCAAGACTGTGATGAGATTTAAAGCTTTCTTATATAGCTTAGGCAGTTAGATTTATGTCGTCTCATTACAAATGGTTCATTAAAACTAGCAACCACATCAAGCACATTTCCTTCATTCTCTCACTCATACTCACAACTTATAAAAGTTTGATTTGAAACATAATATTTTGTGCAACAATTTATCAATAGAAAAAAGAAGCAGCCGCAACTTAACTTACATAAAACTTAAACTAAGTTTCAACTGCCCGATAGCCAGCCATCCAAAGCAAAATATATTTAATTATTTTTCTTCTCATCAAATGCTGAGCAATGCTCGTACTTCCTTCAACTTGCGCATACATTTCTGTTATTATTACCAATAAAAGTGCTTTGGTTAAAAACGCTATAATTCATTCAGTTTTCAATTTATTTTTGTGTGCACTTGAGATGAGATTCGTAACTGAAGTGCGCCCCATAAAGACTCGCTTTGAAACTTATGCGAAACAATTTATGAGGTTCGACGGGAGCGTAATGTGATATGCTTTTGACGGACATTTATGAGCTTGAAAAGACGAGAACATTTTTCTTTTCATTTTTTATGACACAGATAAAATATTTCGCTAAAAATCCTAAACATATTATGACTTGAATTTTGCCAGTGATTCATCAGCCGTTTAATCGAATAAAAAGGCACTTTACATCATGAAAATATCTTTCGAATTTCGTCACGTCTCCGTTTTAAGCTATTTCGATTGTGAATTGAGTCAAAGCATCTTAATTCAGCTTTAAATTACTGTGAATGATATATTGTGCTTAATTATCCAAAGCTTTTTCTTCTAAAGTCTCTTCTTCTTTATTATTATTTTGTTAATCTACGGCTGACTAAATATCATTGAAATCTGGATATATGTCTCCTGATTTATCACACTCACGACTTAGAGACTCTAATTTTAATGAAGACAAAATTATCTCCTTCGGAGACACAAAAGCTTTTCTTTCGACTAATCGAACTCTATCATTATAAAGAAGTGAAATAATGAAAAATTACTTTCCAATAAGATTATATTCAGACATAGTTACAGCTTGCCTCTCATCAGAAAATTGTGGATAAAAATCCATGCGAGCACAACAGAGTTGAAAAGAAAGAGTTAAATATAAATAAAATTCCAATCAATTATAATTAATACAAAAAAGTCAACAATGATTGGTTCAAAAGCGTGACATCATTAGTTCGGAAAGTTGTATTCATATCGTGCTTTTCTATGATATTTTAGTTTTTATAGGCTTAAATACACGGAGGGAGTTTTATTTCGGTATTAAGGAGAACGATTTTTATTAAACTTGATTGATTTCTTTCCGTGTTACTTAATATATTCACACATGTATAATTTAACGTGGATAGCTTTTTATATTTTATTCCAGAGTTCTCATGCTTATTTCGAGAAAATCTGTTTATTAATGTTATTTGGCTAATGGGTCTCTCTTCTTAGAGACGTATCTTTGATGTGATGTTTTTAACACGTCTTAAACTGCTGAATCCGTTTCACGGAACAACAGAAGAATGTGATATTTAACCATTTTATTATAGCCTTGTAAGTATATTTGAAAATATTTCTTTTAATCACTTTAAGTTAACGAAATCCAATGGCTGTGAGCAGTTGCAGTGAATCAAATTCATATATTCGTTACTGCACTTATCTTACGGATAATTGCCTTCGAGTTAAGTATAAGTAATCTAATTTTTTATCAGCCCATAAATAAATATCAGCAGTTAAGAAAGAATAAAGATTCAAACAAGCGTTGAAAAAAATTATGCTAGAAAATGATTTATAAACTGCTTGTTATTCCAGCCTCTCACTCTATCTCTATCGATCGGTCGGTGTAATAAAATTCGAATAGATCATACATCTGAAAAAGTCTCACGATATCACAGCAGCGCCTTACGAGTTAAACTTAATTCACTAATCAATAAATCGCGCCCAAGAATTTTTATTTTTTAGCTCAACACGAAAACACAAAAAAGCTATAATTGCAAGCTCACGGACTTTGTAGTGCAACGTAACCGCTTTACATATCTTTCATTCAAGGAATGGATTTTTCACGAATCTATAAAAAATGGCAATAAAATAAATCACCAATAAGCATTTTAAATCAATACAAAAATCGATATAAGTAATAAATGGTGCTGGAGAGCAGTGAGCATGGTTGAAAGAAATTAAAAAGAAAAGACGAGTTATGCGAAGCATGAAAAATAATGAATTGTAATGAATATAACACATTTTAACTAATTAAATGACGTGGTGTATTAAAGTAGGTGGAAAGTTCTCGGTCGAGCTTATGCTAAACTCGAAAGACAACTTGAAAAGCTTGGATGATGCTTATCCATAAAACTAAGTAAGTTTCTACAATCGCTACTGCTATAGGATAGAGTAAATGTTAAACAGCCTGCAGCAAAGTGTTTATTACATGCGACTTCTGTTTCCCTTTTTTTTTTTCTTACTCATATAGATACATCTGAGCGAGTATTGTTTATTGATTCTTTTTTGTTTCCAACTTCATGACTTCTTCTCTTCGATGCGCGATTTCCTGTGGGTGTTTTTAATCACATTTTAAAGTCTAGTTTCATGCCATTTCTCAGCAAGTGATTTTTAAGTTCATGCCTTAGTTTTATGCTTATTACTAACATGCCTTGTGAGTTATGGAATCAAGGATCTTAAAGCAACATCATTTAATTTGATGAAACTCGAACATTTATGTGATGATGTTTACATCAAATCTAATAAATATAAAACGTAAGTTTAATCATTCACCTCACATTCTAATCATTCCCAATGGCATCTTGTTTCGTTTGGAAAAAAATATTGTAAAACAATTTTAACGATTTTTTATTTTTATTTTTTGCTTTCAAGCTACCTTACAACGATTCACAAGTATCCCACACTTTTGAGTGTTTGATGATTTCAAAGCTATTTTATGTATGCTAAACCTTTTAAATATCTTTTGTGTGTTGCTTTGTGTTTCCTCTACGAAAGGAAATTCAAGTAATTGAGCTCACAAGTCATTAAAAGAAGGTGAATTTTGTGGTCGAGAAAATAATATAAATAAATAAATGTTTTAATGCTGAAGTGTTTGAAACTGGAAACGAAGAAACAAGGCGCTTTTATACTTGTAAATGTGTGAAAAGTATTTCAAAATGAGCTGTGGCACGACAAAGTCATGTATAAGAAATTGTTTTATTTGGTTAGGACTCGTCTTAAGTGCATGGCCAGGGAATTCTAAATTAGATGTGCATACATCTTGTTTCTCTTGTACTCGTGAAACGACGAGATTTTAAACGATTTAATTGATTATCATGTCGATTAAATGTTTCAATTTCCTGCTGTTTACTGAAAACAGATTCAGAAAAGTGTCAAAGCGTTTTCACGACTTTTCTGTGAATGTTTCTTCGTCTCTCTCGCGTTTACAAGTAAGGCGTAAGAATATGTTCAGTTTCAGCAACAACAATAGCCATTCTCGAGCGAGATCAATGGCTTTCTAATTCTGATTTATATATTTTTTTGTCTTTTAACTGCGACTAAATCTCCATAGATCGAGACATCTAAATTCTTGATTTTCAAATGAAAACAATCGTATTACTAAGCAAGCTTTTGTGAAAAATTCTTTAACTTCTATAACGGATACATGAGCATAATGTAATGGGTCAACGAAAACAATCAATAACACCTTCACATCAACGGATTATTTATTATGACCATACATCGATTTTTAACAATAAATGTGCTCATTTTGTTTAGTCTCAATCTTTACTTTTGTTTCACACTCGAATTGTGTTGTACCGGTTGCTAATTAGGATTTGAATTCAACACTCATTTCGGATGCTTTGTGAACAATAAATTTCCTTTATGATTCACCATCAACAAAATAACATGAAATCATTTTTATGGATTAGAAAAGCAAACTCGAAGAAGAGAACAGTTCGAAATGTTTCTTTTGAACTCTTGAAACAGAAGATGGCTAAGAATGAATTCATTGGAAGTGAAATGTTACGCATAATAAAATGATTTGTTGAGTAACAATTTGGTGTTGAGAATTTACGAATTATTTTGATATTCAACCCTAGAAATTTTAATTTAATTTCAATGTTCATTACCACAAACAACTTCAAATCAATGGCAATCCAACTTGTTAAACAAAAGTCAAGAATTTCTATTAAAAATACTAATTATCATCCAAAAATCGTCTTTCTTTTGTAAAGTCTTTCTAAACTTTACTTACATGGCAAGCTTTTAAGTCTTACAAATGTAATAGAAAAAAGTGGATGATTATTGAATAGTCAAACAAGCATTAATCGTAATAATAAGAATAGAATTCTGTTTCCTCCTTTTTCTTTTGACTTGAACTTAAATCGGTGTTCACTTCTCTAAGAAATGGTTAAATTAACGTTATTTGACTATTGTGTTAGACATGGTGAATGCTTGAAGATTTCTCTACTCTTTAGACGCATTTGATCGTTTTCCTTGTTATTATTGTAATCATTATTCTGTTTATCTTTTATTAAAATGTGTTTAAACAATCGATTAGGTTAAGTTCTTAAACTATAATAAGTTGGTAAAATATGGATTATTGAAGACTTTCCATTCTCAGTCACATTCACTTTGGTGATTCTAACGATGCGATTTCTTGTGAACATTTTATGGTAACATGATGAGAATTACATTGTTGAAGGAATGAAGAACAGTGCCTAATTGTATTTACTTTTCATTTCATCACCCGCCCCAACAATAAGACGTGAAAACATTCTTTGAAAGTGAATAGGATCGGTGAACTCGTATGGTGTCGGCATGGGAAACATTCAAGTTTCTGACTGTTATGCTATTACCAATTTACACAATTCATTTAAGATTTATTTTACTTTTCAGAATCATAGTTTAGTCTTTTGAATCATATTTTAACATTCCGCGAGTAGGCATTTCCAGACAATATTTTATTTCCCACACGAAACTGTTTTGCTTTTTTATTTTCGAGAAGAGATCTATACCAATTATATTTTTATTATGCTAAACACAAATGTCTATATGTATTTAGATACACAATAGTAGCGACTACAGGTAATTCCGATTGATCTCGCTTAAAGAAATTATAATGATGATGATTGTTAAAAGTTGGTCATTGAATTTAGCATAAAAATTTAGTTAAATTATTCACAAATTGTCGGAGTAAACGTTCGATAGTTTGCGCAAGTTCTTATTGAAGCAACGTTACGACTGAAAAGAAATTCCAGCTCTAGTTACCAATAAAGTTTATTGATTTTATTATGCTTAATGTGCAGTCATAAAACTGTTAATTAATTAGATATGGAATTGTCTATTAATTGAAATGACAAGATATTTATTAAGAATTGATTATTTTCTGCCCATAAACCGTTCCACATATCTAAAGCAATGCTAGATAAATAAATGTTAATAGATTTTGCAATATCAGTTCATGATTTCCCAGCATGTCATTAAAATTTTCGAATCTTAAAACCATTAATTTTTATGATTATTCATTGGTTTATAATGCAGAATCTCCATATAAAGCTTCGAGAGTGTTGATGGTTGCTTTGCTGTTCACAAATGAAAGCGATCAAGAAACCGACGATAAAAAATTGAACAACATAAATTGATTATCAATTTGCACTGTACAGAAAAAGTGCTGAGAGTCGAATCATTTAAAGTATAATTGGGTTATTATTAATTGAGAGCAATTAATTAAAGACATGACTTGAAGTATGAAATTATAAACACGATTCTTCCTCAACGACAACCTCTTGGAAATATAAGCAAGCAAATTGTCTTAGTTCGTGTCTTGAAATATATTTAATTGACCCTGCTTAAAATTTCTCATGTACACCTGTCCCCCTCCCATCTTCACTCATCTTTTCAAATTAGATATTCATTATTACACATTACAATATCATGGTTATAGATCAACAAAAAAAAAAAGAGAATTTAAAGTTAGCTTTTATTAGTCAGCATGATTTCAATGCTGCTTGCCTTCCCGCTACCTCCCCTCATTATCTCGATATGTCCAACAATGTACAGATCGTGAAGTGCGCAATGCAAAAAAAAACAGTTTTTCGTGAGAAAATAACATAATAAAATAATAAAATATTTATAAATTCATAGCCACACATATATTTCTTTCCTATATATGCTGAACTTTACAACGACTTCATTAATAATGATAGTAAATGGTTCCAATGTTGTTCAATAGGTTGGAAGTTAACCCGAGAGATTTAAATAATTGCAGATTACACATTGGTGAAAAGAAAGGCGCATAGAGTACATACGAGAAAGGAATCTGGAGTTTCTCGCTAATTAATTTGCTTTACCACGATAGCCATTGAGCGAGTTGAACGAGAGTTTGTCTTCTTCTTCATCTGATGTTACTATAATAATAAACATGTTTCCCTGTCTGCAATTTAAACTTGTTCAAGACCAAAGTAATTAATTTGGATTTAATTTCTCCTTTTCTCACTCTCTCTCTCTCTCTATCTCCTTTTCTTTTCCTTCCTTCATACATGATTTTTTTTTGTTGCGAATATAACAAAAATTAATCTCTGACTAATGACGTGATTTATAAAACTTTTAAGCTGAAGTTTTTTTTTCTTTCGAATAAATAAGTGGAAGAAAAGAATTCAATTTGCATTTATGACAAATCGGCATTCAATTGAATGGTGTAATCTCATTACAAATAGAATAGAGTTGAATAAAAGAAGTTGAAAATAGTTAAATGATATTAACATCATGTGCTCGATCGTTGAGTAAATAATGATCAATTTAGCATCTTCATTGGGGTGTAAGGAAAGAAAGATAATTCATGTTAAATACAAAAGAAGAATATTTCACTACAAGACGATCATCATGTGAGTAATTTCCTAATAAGACTTTTCATCTTTACAATTACATGATTTTATTGCATTTTGACTATTTTCATGCTACACAAGAAAATGATGAAGAAAAATATCTGAAATTTCACATCCAATGTTAATGAAACTATTGAAAGTATTTATGAATATTTCACTGGTCAAACAGACTTTATCATAGCAATAAATTGCTTTTGATCCACATCGTGTGTGTGTATGTGGATATAAGATTAAGAAAATAAAAACGTTTTATTGTTCTGCTCCGATTGATCGTTCATTAAATGAAATGCTTTAATATGTTCAATAAAGAAACACCGAAAGTTTCCATACATAGGATGTTTTGATTCGAAGTGCTAGTGGAACAATCAACAACAGTTTGTTCGATGAAAGAATGGAAATTGAAGCAGAATATCTAATTGACACGCTACAAATTATCAATTTAGTCTTCTTTGCAAGCTTTGGCTTCTCCAATGATGTCGATAGGAAATGACACTAATTTTTCAACAACGAAATTGATTCATCAATTTATAACAATCATGAATGGATTGATGAAGGAACGATTTCTGTTTAAATTTGACATATAACATGCATTTGCTACAAATTAGAGATCAACAATTCTCACGAAGGAAATAAAGAAACAAAAATCACACTCAAATGAAGAGTTTCTGATGAATTTCACTCTTCGTCGCTGACAAAAGCCTCAAACTTTAATTCAATAATCATAAAAAGAAATATAAATCGATCTTTGAGAAAAGAAATCAAGATAAGTTGATCAATCATAAATGACAATTTCAATGGGCCATTGGCTCGTTCAAGAGTTTCTCAGAGAGCGATCATCATGTATGTAAGGGAATTTGTAACGAGAAACAAGATGATGAATCAAAAGAACACAAGAAATCACTCCAAAATCGATTGATTATGATTGAAGAGAGCATAAAAAAAAGCAGAGCGAAAAGAACTGTTTCAAAAAAGAAGAACCAAAGCATGATTGTAAATTAAAAGAAGAAAATCATAAAAATAAAATCAGCCAGCAAGAAAAGAAATCACTTCATTAAATAATGAAATCAACAAGGCAAATCAAAAGCAGCACCAAAAACATCAATCGAATGAAATAAAGAAATTGAATGCTTCTCACTAATTTGATTGGAATTCACAGACTTTATCGTAGATCATTGAACTATTTAGATCTTTCTGACTTCATCATCTTCATTATAAGACGTATTGAATCCACTTCAACATCATATATCGTCATGTGAATGTTGTAAAAGAGGAAAAGGTTGAGTGAGGAGGAAAAGCCAATTATGAATTATGAGCTACAAAAAAGTATGAAAGAAAACCAAAAAACACAATAAAAAATCAAGTGATGATCCAGCACAAACTATGGGAATAATCTGTAACAAAAATCATGTTTAATGTGTGCAGATTTTCACATATAGTTATGTACTTAACAACATCTTTCTTTCCACCCAATAAAGGCAGGAAAACAAAAATGAAACGAAGAATTCATAATCGAAATACTTTTCAGATGAGACTTCATAAATTACAATTTGATGCATGTCCAATCTACAATACCATTCCGGCTTGTTCGATCATTCAATCTTTGTCTTTCTTGTGCGACGGACTTGAGAACCGTATGGGGATAAGGCGCACATTTTCTTTATTGCTCACGCCACGTTAGAGGAATTTTCATGGTGAATCGTGTGCGAAGACGCTGCATTTGATTTCCTAAACATGAACAAGAAATGCTTTCAGGGTAAGCGATAAGAACAAACCAAACTCAAATTCAATCGCCATACAGTGCGATGGAAAATAAAATGTTGTCATTAATATGCGTTGTTTAAAATAATTAATTTTATTGGCGGTGAGAAAAAGCATTCACCACAAGTTTTCTTATCACTATCTCGTCTTTAAATGTCTTGATTTTTATTCTTTTTTCTCATCAGAGATGAGAACTTTCAACACGAATTAAGTTTCTTGTTAATTCTTTTAAATCTTAGGAATTTAATGAAGTTAACCAACTCTGCATATCATCATGCATCATATTCTTAAAGAAGAGAAGAAACAAACTTGTTGTTAAAGCAATTCTTAAAGATCACCTTTCATTATGATCATACTTGGTGTGGGGTTCACACTATCGGCGTTGTTCCTTTGAAGAAGGCGCGCTTTTAATTGCATTATGAGGGACAGGAGGGGAACGTTGTATGCATGTACATAAATATAAAGAACCTTGTAAAGAACCATCATCCACAAAAAAGTGAACCGAACTTTAACACCACCATAATGTTCTTTATTTAATTATGGCACTAAAAGCGATAATAATAAAACAACTTTTGGTCGAGTCATTGCCAAACCTACATCCATACAATTCCGTTTTTATTATTGCAATTTAAATTATGACTAAGTACGACTAATAATTTTCGCTTCGCTGTTTATGCGTTGTGTTTGTCATTAGAGACAAGGCAATTATTGATGTTTAGTTGTTATCATTTAAAGCTCATGCTCCGATGAGTGTTAAAAAGAGATTTTCATAATCAATTGTTGGAGTGTCGTGAAGCGAGTGTAAATTGCACTTTACACGGAATAAATCAATTTACGCCGTGACGTAAGTAAGTATAAAGCGTGGTGTACATATTTATTACCATCATATCGCTGTTCACCCAATCAATATTGTACTCGAATTCATTTTTACGCCACACACACGCAAATGAGGATGATTCTGTCAAAATAATAATTCATGTTCGATCACTTAAAAGGCAACTTTTGTACAATTTTTTTTGTTGTGCTGAAAAGGTGAACATTCAAATGAACTATAATTAAGTTAATTGTAATAAGAGACTGCACGATTCGACAGCGCTCTATATATCACAGACTTGAAATATGACTACAATCATTAATGTAATTATAAGCAGCGATGAGCGAGTTGAGGAGCTTACAACTTGTTAAACATTTCTTCCGTTCATTTCATTTAAATCACAGTTGGAAAGTGGCGAAATCGATTTAATAATATTGAAGGGTATATTTACCTTAATGTATTTATGACATGACTACCTTGATGTGCTTACCGATATCATTTATGTATGCAAAATTTATTTTTTCGATAGACTTTTTGTAAATGTGCGACTCAATTTTCGACATTTAATCACATGAAAATTCTTCACATTCTTGCTTTAATCAATTTATCATAATGGAAATAATTTTAGTACTCAGAAGTGTATTAATTTCACATAAAATTCAATAAAAACTACTTTACATAATAATTTATTAAAAAACAAAAAACAAAATTTAAGATAGCTGAGAATGTAATAAAGAAGCATCTCAGTTACAACAATCTTCGGCAAGAACATGCCATTACTTATGAAAATATTTATGCATGAAGGATATTGATTGAATAAAAAAGAGAAACCTGAACTCGATATATGTAGTAGATACTTATAAAACTTAATGATGATTTACGATATGTTTGATTATTGTTTTTAAGGGGAATATTTTGTTTATTAAAAGTCGGCCACGATCTTTAATATAACACCCAGAGAGGATGCTTATGAAAATTCTTTATGGCGTTAGTAAGACTCTCATTGTTTACAGTTTTATGTCAGATTTTAATCACTTCCGTCTGGGTGATCGATTTCATTCCTTTACTTTTCTTTTTTTTTATAAAATTGATTTAAATTTATTGGTTATCAAGTTGATGCGTTTTCTTCGCCCTTCTCTTGTCATTAAAACTTGCACCGTGAAATGAACATCAAGTGAACATTATTTTGAGTGGATGCTTTGAGCCACACTCAATATCAATTCGATTTAATAGGCTATCAATATTGAAGTAATCAGGTCGTTTAAGATGAAATCGGCGGAAAAATTATTGAAAAGAATTTTTGCTGAGTTCAAAATCGTTTTTTTGCAGGAAATCAGACGTGCGATATATAATTTCGTTTAACGACTTTCGATATGTTAAGATTATATGAATCTTTAAGGTTTGAACAATAATTTCCATTTTACTCCTTTTTTAACTGATTAATTTTCATATCCATTACTTAAGTTCTTTTCATATCGGTTTGCTGATGATACTTCAAGTTTTTCAAAGGCGAGAAATTGAAAAGTTGTAAAATTTTTAATATGAAATGTCGCTACATGATTTTCAACGCTAAATACAATTTATAATTATCTACCTATCACCTTCTACATTACTTTTCCATCACAAAAAAAGCTTCCCCATAAAATAAGGTAATTGTGAAACATTAATTGATTTCCACTGCATTAAGTGGTAAAGAAATCAATTATTGTAGCAAATGAGTAATTTAGCTCATTCATCAAGAAACTTTGCAATTATTTTTTTATTTTGTTGTTCATTGTCGCTAAACATAATCTTGTTCAATAATTGATAAATTTGTAGATAAGAGGAAGTCATAAATTGTGCAATAAATTATGAGATTTTAAAAACAATGCTGAGAGATTCCTGAAAAAATCTGACTTGATGAACTCGTCATAAGTACAATATGAAACAAAAATGATCAAATGGACGATGATACATTGTTTTGCAATTGCAATTATGAATTATAATCCAATAACGATAACATCATTATCGAGTAATATTATTAGTGCTACGTGGATGATTTTTCTTATTTCTGTAAGTTGAATTATAATAAATATGAAACACGTTCTTCTCAATTTAGATTTGAGGTCATCTGATGATTCATATGGAGCTGTGTTGTTGCCATTTGAAGTTGAAGGTGTCCACAATGCAATATTCTTCGTTCCTTTATTTTTAGAACGAAGTCTTCACGAAGTATATTAAACAGATAGATCGCTTAGGCATTCTGAAGTTCGATGATAAATTGAATTTATTTGAATCACGTTAGACGTTATTTATGATTTATGTCCAATTGTTTAATATCTGTCATAACTTCGATTCGTAATTATTATTAGCATAAGCATTCAATTTCAATATGTAGTTACTTAACAATGCATTTTGTTTGGCCTTGGAAAGTTATTACTTTGTGGAGCACGAGAATAAACAATGAACGTTGTGCAGTAATGAGTGATGCGCTTGGACTAATTGGAAAAGTTTCTCAATAACCAAATGCATGGATAAGTATAAATATTTAAATAAGTAATTGATGTAGATGATGTATGAATGGGAATAATGAAGATTCTAACTTTTATGTTTAGCTTTTAAAAGAAAAGATTGAGTTCGAGGAAGATCGCTTCCGCATAACTTGTGTACAAGTAAGCACGAATATTGTCTTTCAACGTCTCAGTCGATATTATCAGCAAATTCTCGTTGAATATTTTCCTGCCCAGCACTCAAGTGATACTGTCCATGTCCACTTACCGATTTGTTTCTCTTCTTCACCATGCGAATATATTAAAAATGTTGCCCAGGTCGAATAGTGATTGTTGTTTCAGCAAACGACGATGGAATTATTTTTTCATTACATCCATCGATTAACATGAAAACAACTTGGCTCGAGATGTGAGACAGAGCGAAGACGATGTTCAAGAATAAAGAGATATATTTTAATATTTTATTTATTTCTATTTTTTTTTTTTCATCTTCTTTTTGTAATAACACTGAAAGCATAAGCAAATAAATAATGAAGATGAGCCATTGATATTGGAATGGAATAATGCCGAAGCCATTGTGTACAGGTGAACCTTACCCGTTTGCGCGAGCAATTTTTTTGTGTTTTGTTTCTTCTTTTCTTACATTATTATCCTCTTGAGCAGAAGAAGATCGTGAATAGTTGATGGAGGCGCCCCCGACTAAATTTATTACACTATTGAATTATGTAAAGTGTTCCGTATTACTCTGAATTGACTTATGTTCAGATATTTATTATTGAAATCTCTTTAACGAAGTTTCCTATTCGGTGACGTGTACACTTTGAAGTTTAATTAAGTGATTAAACGAAGATTGTTTTATATTTTTCATTTCTTTAAGCGATAAAAATATTTTTATCTCATATTGCAATGCTGCATAACTTGTTTTGAAAATCGACGTCAACATCAGTAGCATGGGAATGTTTTGCTTTGAGATGACATGCAAATCAAATTGATGGCACACAAATAGTTTTCATTTCGTAAAAATTGTTGCTGTTGACGATCAATGCAATGCTGGCACAACGAACAACATTGTTTTGAGCTTTCATTCCACATTGAGCTTGATTGCAGTGAGAAACATTCTTAGAAGGAAGGCAATGACAGAAAAGAAAAGAAAAATAGTTAAAAGTGCAAAGAAATAAAATGTTACGACGCTTAATGTGGTGTGACAACGAAATCAATTGACCACGATTTTAATACCTTTTTAATTGCATGTTGGTGGGTTAGCCATTGTATAATGTTGTGAAAAGATCGATATGCTGTTATGTTCAAATACTTACATCTATCGCTGCGTGAAGCATGTTATCCAGCACTCAAATGCTGGCTGCAACAATTGCACGATATGAAAAATCTTTTCTTTTAAATTTTCATTTCCTAAGACTTTTTATTACAATAATTTAATAAATTGGAATTCAGTAAGTTTCACAATAAACTCAATTGATTTATACTACTAGTTAGGCTTAACATTCTAAGTTTCATTTTGTTTTTTATGTCAATAAATTAATAGCTTGTTGATGACGACTTATAAACCCTCGTTAAATGTTGTTTTTATTCGCTCATCTCATCTCATCAAGAAGAAAATATTTGTAATTAATGTTACGTCAAGTATATTGCAGTACGAGTATATTTTTTTATATATAATTATTTTGCTTATTGCAAATGTATAAAAAAGTCTGAGAAGGAAGATAAGTGTCAATGGAATTTAGTTTAACATTACCAGTAAGTTTTCGTCGTTGAATGTTGTTGTCGTCGCGATAAAAGCGTTTTAAATAGGGACAAAGAGAGAGAGATATACAATGAAACATTCTTATGCAAATAGAAAACATTTTTAAACGAAGAGAATTTCTTTTCTAGATTACACGATTAATGCCTAAAGCGATATCAAAAAAAGTGCTGAGACTCAATTAAACATCGATGACTTGCTGCTTCAATTTCTCTTGCATTTGAGCGAGCATCTCTTGCATGCGTCGTATTTCTTCTTCTTTCTGTAACAGCAGCTTGTCCGTTTCGGTGACAACAGGAACAACAATCTCTCCAGTTGGCGTTTTAATCGAATCACTTCGCACCTTACCTGATTTGGCATTCTGTGCCATTTGAGCGATGCACTGAGCGCGGAAATTCTCATAGTGAACATCTTGTGTTGTGTCGTTAAGATCTTGCATGTGAGTGGAAATCAGCATTGTTCGAAGTTTTATAAAGTCGCTGTGCATTGGATTTTCAACTAAACATTGTTAACAAAAAAGAGAAACAGAAACATTTGTTTACTCATTAATATCATTGAACTGAAGTGACAAGCAAATATGTACCGTCAACTACACCCCAAGGATATTGTCGACCACGAAACTTCTTCCCACCAACTTCAAATATTGCATTCGATCCCACGACTGCAAATGGAATGCTCTGCTTCATTTCCGCATCTTGCCTTTTAAAATCATCATCCTCATCCGAATCACATTCAGGAAACTTGTACAACTGAATGCCATTCGCTTCAACATCTCGTAAAATGTTTGCCTTTAACCTCTTCACTTCAGATTGTGTCAGCGTGTCCGCTTTCGTTATCACGATCACAATGTTCACTTTTTTGTGTAAGCGACGCATCATCTCCAAATCCATTTGACGTAAACTGTTTGGAAAGTTATTGTGGTAAGTAATAATAATAATAGTAATGAGAATGAGAATTAATAATGGACAACATGGAGAAGAAGATATGCAGCAGTTAATGTGGCCTTTCACAACACAAAAACGACCAAAACGAAAGTCAAACCGTGGAAAAATTTATCTTCTTTCTTCATTTAACTCAACTCATCGTTGTCGTTATTGTTGACTAAGCAGATATAAGCGAAGCACAAACAACACGATAGTGGGGAAAAAAAGTTTATTAAACAAATGTGTGGATAGTACTAACCTATGTCCCCAAGGTGGCACTGCATAAAGACAACAGTGAACACGATTATCTTGAATATTTTTGCGATTTAAGCCACTCTCGTCCATGAAATATTGACGAAACTGCTCGTCGATGTAGTCAGTTACAACACGCCAACTATCATCAGCATTAACTCCATCGCCAAAGCCCGGCGTATCAATAACGTTCAATCGCAATCGTACGCCTTTTTCTTCAATGTCTAAAGTTTTCTTCTCGATTCGAGTTGTTTTCTCGCTACGCTCTTCGACAGGTGTCAGTTGACGATTCTTATAAAGATCAGCAAGAAAGAGACTGTTGATGAGAGTTGATTTGCCCAAGCCCGATTCACCAACAACCATCAGCGTAAATTCGAATCCTCGCTTCACCGACTTTCTGTGTATCTGATCAGGCAGTGATGCGAATCCAATATAATCACGTTCGCGATCTGAAAGAAAAGCAATATGAAAAGCATTTTCAAATGAATGGTGCGGAAAGAAGACAATCATTTGCGAACCAATTGAAAATGTTTTATTGTTGAGAATGCGGAAAATTGTGCACAATATAAGGTGAGATGGCCGTAGACGAAGTCATGAGATAATATTTTAACTTGGATAGACAATGTTTCGCTTTAGGTTTGTGCGACTATATTGGGACAATTAGTCAAACACATTCTTCATCATTCGCAAGCATAACTTACGATGATCATCGAGAAGTGAGAAGAAGAAAAATGCGATCAAGATGAAAACTTCTAAATAAGACAATACTGAAATATTTCAAGATGAAACAACATCAAGCATTGTTGGGTGTTAAAATTTCACCACGACATGAGATTCTCACAGTTATGTATGAAGAGAAACTTTGAAGATGACCACTGGTGAACTTATTACTATTTATTTTCTCTCTTTCTCTATTGTTCCATAAAACACTCGAAATAAAAAACTTGATCGCCGTTGTTGTCTTCTTCAACACAATGATGCGTCTTTTGCACGTGCTAGTTCAAATGTGAATAGAAACCTGTTTTCAATTTTTATTCTCTTCATCTTTGTATTTCATATTTATTTAACTCATACACAATTTTGAATGTGACGAAAAAGTTATTTTGCTTTGTTTCAAAAGACCAATTAATTTGTAAGCAACAAATCGAATTGAGAATCTTAACAATTTAATTATGGAACTGAAAACAATCTGAAGTATTTCTTGATGATGAAATCTCTTGAAAAATATTCACATGCCTTGGATTGGAATCATAAACACGATTGAAAAAGAGAGAGAATGGAACTGAAATCATGTGTGGGTGCTTGGGAACATGAAACTTTATTAACTGTTTGAAATTGTTGTATGAATGTAGTTGTGTAATCTAAACACTTAATAACAATGTTGTTTCAAGAACGGGATTTTCGATTAAGCAAACAAACGAAAACAAAAATATTAAATTCCATAGAAATTCAGTTAATCGAATTCACAATGTGACACAAATTCCTTACCCGTAATCATCTTTGATTAGATTTGCTTAATTTTTAAACTTTTCTTATTCACTATTCGTCACCACGAAGATGCGCGAAAAGATTTTTTCCTCCGTTTCCACCCTTGAAATTTTTTCTTCCTTTTACTTCCGTTTCCAAACGAAATTGAGGCAAAAAGTTACAGTTTTTAGCACTTTCACTCTACGCGTTTATTTTACAACGCTTTTACTTTAATTAACAGACGTTTCACAACTGAATTGAATTAATTTTTACATTCAAAATATCGTCGAGAATGAGAGCTGAGAGAAAAATATGTCGTCGAATTTTTTTTTGTTGTTTCGAAGCCGCGCGGTCGAACACACATAGATAAGAAACCTCACTGACTCTGCGACGAGGTATTTGTTGGTGTAGTTTTTGTTTTGACTGTGATACGCATGCCTAATGACGACTGTTTTTCGGTGTTATTTTACACAAACGCAACATATATCTATGTATCTCTCTCGGAGAAACATAACAAACACTCTATCTATGAATGAATTTCTTTTCTTCTTGTTTCTTGTCAAATTTACTTGACTAGCAAGAGCAATTGTAATTGACACAATTTAGGTTGACTTGTCGTTTGTTTGCACGTGGCTTGAATGAATTAAATTGTTCTGTCGGCTTTGTATTGTTACGCATCTATTTGAAGTCAAAAACGATTATGTTTAAACATATTTTTATTATCTAATCTGATTTTCTCTTTTCCAAAATTTTTATTTATGGTTGACAAATTTTTCGCGTGCGTTTGTTTCTAACATATGAGATTGACTGCACAATGTGCATAATTCCTGTAATTTATGTTAGTGTTGGTAACATAAGCAACATAAAAGAAAAACAGACGAAAAAAATCGATAGTTTAAGGGATGGTGCACTCCTGTTGTTACTCAATGGATGTTTTCAAAGGGTCGAAGTACGAGTAGTCATTAAAAATATGAATGATGTAACACATGTTCTAAATTAATCGGAAACAGCGTGAGTCATGTATGTATGCATATGGAAGTGAAATTGAGGGGAAAACTTTCACAATGTTCTAATGACAGGGGTTGAAGAAAAGCAACACAACATTGTGTTCTAAAAGCAGGGAAATGTATTGATTATGTCAAGTCGTCAAAACTTCTCTACTCCGATTCATGATCTTATTTGACTACAACTTTTCAAACAATTATCATGAAAATTGTTTGCGTTCGTTACACAGGTGTTATCCAAAAACTAGTTAATTTGTCCACCAAATGTCTTCGTACGATAATTTTTTTCACATCTTCTGTTTGAACATGTAAATTAGTCTGTTATGCATGCGATAATTTATATTTTTCACAAGAAACTTATTGTCGCTAGGTCGACAAATGAATCGAAGACGTTCGTTAAAATATTGACTTTTTGGTATCGAACACGAAAGAGAATCACATTAAAGCTCGTATTTCTCATGTTTATTAGCCGCTCGTGTCAATATTTGTTGTGTTGAGAATATTTCTTTTAGAGCTTCGTAGATTTGTTGACATATCTGGTTAATGTGGACCACACAATAAATCGATTACGTTAGGTAAAGGTGTCATGATTTCAAGATCTCAAGATTTTATGTTGACTCAAATTACAAACGATACAAAAGATAAATTTATGTCATTGCTTTGTTGTATTCTAGTTTCAGGAGAACAAGATTTATTTGTTTCAAATTTCATTAAAATTTCTATCATCATTTCATACGCTTAAATATTTCGAGAACAAAGTAAATAAAAAAGAAATTAAATTATTTAAAATTGGAAATATTTTCAACAAACAATTAAACTTCTGTTATGTTATCAATCTCTCTTCTTTTTTTTGTTTTTCTTTTTATCATTTAAAAGAAAAGAAAAACTTCTAAATTGTTTCTCTCTTTCTTTGTTTCTAAGCTAATTTGTAATTGTCAAAGGAGTTATGTGAATGATGTTTAGTAAAGTTTTCCGAATAGAAAATAGCGCTATGTGTGCTATCTTCGCTACTCTGTGACGTTATCGTGTTGTTGTTATCTTGCGAGAAATTAAAGACGCTGCCATGTGGACGCCAAGAAATTGGGGGTGGAGATCGGATCATGTGTTCTTGAACATCAGGCAATAGGAAAGGATCTGTGTCTGTACTATCGATTTGAGAATTTAAATCTTGAATTAAGATTGCGTCGTCATCGACTAAATTTTCTTCCATATCAATCATGTTCATTTCGTCGCGTGATGCCAACTTCTTCTGAAGATATGGATTGTCAGATCTAGAAAGTCTCAATTGCTGCATGTCTGAAATAAGTTGAACATTAATATTTAATTTCTGAATATTTAATTACTTTATTTACCTTGGTCAATTTCACGACCCAGTATCCTGCCTGGAGTTAAACTTAACGTTGAAATTGACGGTTGACCAACGGGTAATGAACAGCTATAACTGACCACTGAAAACATAAAGAATCGTATAACAGAAGTGCACACATCAATAAATGTTCCTTCATGAGTACAAAACAACGAACTGTTGACGTCATGAAATCTAAATGATTGTCTGCTCGCTAACTCGACTCGTGTCGCATTCATAAAATTCTTTCACAAATGAAGACATTTCATGATTGACATTATGCGCAATTTCACGAGAATTCTAATTGATGGAAGCATGCAATCTATTTGTTTATTTAGCTACTGATCTATTTACAACGGTTAATGCCTTCGACACAATGTCACTCACCCGATGGTTCACTCCTTGTTCTCGTATTCATCTCCCTAATCTCTTCAAATCCTAGTGACTTTTTCTTCTTTAATATATTCGAGAAAAACATGAATGGAGCACCCTTTTTCTTATTTCTACTGCTTCTTCCGCTATTATTATTGTTGTTCTTCTGCCTATCATAATCATTTGATGACGACATTTGTAACATGTTAATCGACTTAAGTTTAAATTGATATCGCTTTAATCGCTCAGCAATTAAATATTTTTTATTCTGAAGCTTTTCGTGCCATTTATGAATGAGATCGATATTCGAAATGATGGAAATTTTGTCTCGAACGAAGAAAAAAATAAATATCTTGAAGTTATTTTAATAAACTTTTGAGTGCACTTATTTGTTACGTTATCTATCGTTAAATACTGGCGTGTTTGCTTTATAAATTTCACTTTATTGACATTAATCTCTGTTTTCTTTTAAATTCAGTTTCAGTTAAAATTGAGTTTCGTTACAGTTTGTGTTAGTGACAAAAGCTGAAAAAATACTGTGTCGGATTTCTGTTCCAAAAAATATTCTTCGGAGTTTTCATTCAGAAAACTTCCTTTACCTTTAGGAAAAACAAAAACGATTTTATGTTTGTGTGGGTGGACAGCACTTGCGCAATTTTCATTTCTTCAAGGGGAAGCTTTATCTGCCTACGCTTTGGTATTTTTGTTGCTTTTGTTCTTTGTGACCGACTGACATTGATTTGTATGCTTTTGAATAGCTACTTATGCAATGATTTTCATACCGACATTTCACCCATATTGTGGTGTCATCACCAGCAATGTTTAAATTGAAAATGTCTGAGTTGTAAAATGATTGAGTGAATGTATTGAACGTCTGATAAAAAAAAGTGACATGAACGAACGTCTTACTTTTTTACAATCGATACCGAAGTTTTTATTTCTGTCTTATCTGCTTGAAGTTCATTAAAAAGTATCATCGAAAAAGTTAGTTAAGATTAATAGCAACACATAAAGCATACCCGCAAAAAGCATTCAAGAGGGAATAATAATCTATAAAAATGTGAACCATCCTGTGTGGTCAAGTCAAAGATATTCATTTCTCTTTGCTTCGCCATAAAATGATTTGATAATTTTTATTTTACAACAAAACGTTCCGTATGACATTATTTACTCATTCACTATTTATATGTTCACAATGTGATTTCTTTATAAGCTTTACACTGAAAGTAAAATATTTTCAGTTTCTTTTTTTTTGGATGTTTGTAAATGAAGCTGTGACAGCGATTTATTTTTTCGTGGATTATTGTCATGATTAATTTTTCATTTAATTTAACTAAATTAAATATCAAAGTTCAAGCGATATTCTATACAGAACTTTTTTCTTCCGTGATTACCAACTAACAATAAACCAGTATTTGTACCGAAGCAAATCTTTTAAATAGCTGGAAGATCACAATGAAATCATTTTCTATTTGCTTGCTTGACTGTTGCCTCGTTTTTTGATTAATAATTGAAATTAAGATTTTATTCGTTTGTTATGGAACGAGAATATTTTAAAATAAAAAATAAAATGAAACTTCTTCTAAACTTAGAAACATTTTCAAAGCTAAATAAAAAAAAACTTTTTGATGTCAAATGAAGACGACAATAAAAAATTTTCTCGATTGGCAGAAGTCCTGAATTAAATGAGTGGAAATGTCGGAAGAGAAAACATTTCATTGGAATCCATAAACGATAAGCAAGCATAAATCTTTAATGAGTTGTTAAGAAAATGTTTTTGTGATTGCTGACTTCAACAAGAAGATTCGATGAAATGTTTTACTAGAAAATTTCTTACCCACCGTTTCATGTGAAACTTGTTTTCTCTTCTCAATCCGCAATTGCTAGTTACAAAACGAAGGTGCACTAGAAAAAATGGGTAAAAGTTCAATAAGTTTCTCATCGCTGTTGTGAAATGGAAATTTAAGTTCTTAACTAACATGCGACACACAGCGAGCGAAGCTATTTAGATCCAAACGATGCTGAAATTGATGACAAAAGAACAGCATATGTGCTCCACTATCTCAGGAAACGAAAACAAGACGAAAACCAACAGTGTCTAATAAAATTATTTTCTCAAACCTTCTTCAAGACATTGCAGAATAATATAATAAAGAAAAAATTGAAACGAGAATACGATTATGATAATTTTTACTGTTTGGCGCGCAGGCAAGAACGTCCTCTTTACTGCGCACAGTAAAATTGAAATAAAAAGAAGTTTCCTATACGTAATGTAATAATATTGAGGAAGATCACGATTTGCGTTCATGGAATTTAAAATGAGGAAAAAGAAGTTTTTTGTTTCTGGTGAAAAGTGTTGTAGAATTTTTTATGGTCAACGAGTGTCGTCGATGTTTCTTTTTTCTCAAAATAATTTTAGTTTTCCTTTTATTTAGGGTCAAAGTCAGGAAGTTCATGAAGACAAACGTTGACATTGACATTGAAACTAAATTTTTTGGGTTTTTAAGTTAATTGTTGCAATTCTAAAACACGATAAGCGACCCTACCTGATTTCTTATGATAATTTTTCTCACAGAAGAAATAATCTGGAAAGAGTTAAACGATTTAAATAAAAGTCGAATAAGCTTTAAAGGGAATTCAGAATGAATTTGTATGCAGCGTCGTTGTGGGGACAAATATAAAGAGAGTCCTGGGACTGTTGCCTTCTGTGGTGTTCGGTTTTTATTATTTATATTCAAAAACATCGAGCAAACAATTTGTAGTCAGATCTTTTATGTCCTATTGCAACAAGCACCGGATGCTAATCGATTTAAAGAGCGCATCGCGTTTACTTCTTCTGTTTATATATAAATCCAAAAACAGATATTTTCAAATGATAACGGATGACACTGCACACGGTTGAGTTTCCTTTATATTTTATGTGAAACGAAACATAAGTAAAAACGAAGCGAATGACATATTTTGGGGTACGAAATTAGATATTCAGAGCATGTCATTTTGTCAACTTCCCATGAAAATGAAGTTTCGATTGGAACAATTCAGGGACTTTACACGATTTTATGCATTTATGGAAATCAAGATCAGAATACGCAGTCGAACTGTATGTAACGCAATCTGCCTTCGTTCTCAACTCGCTGTTGTGATCACAAATGGTCACAATTTATATTACGAGTATCTTCAATTCCAAAAGACGAAGACACAAACGAAACATTTGAGAATGAAAAAGTGCTTTACACTTATTTGGGAAAGGCGTGTTATTGATCTTCGGACTTAATACATTGTATCAAATTGAAAGAGATGACACAGAATAACGTTTCTTGAGTGCTTTTCTTCTTTTCGAGAGTATTGAAAAATTTATGGACATTTTGATGAAGCTTTTCTTACGAAAAAAAGACGAAAAATATTGGGTGACAAATTACACATGTTTCATTTTTGATTAACATAAAGATTTAGAAGAAGACATTGTGTGATATTTTTCGAGATGAGTTCAAGACAGAAGAGTGAAGTCAGTAAATAATCAGCTTTTGACAATATTGACTTAAACAGCAGAAAGTTTAGAATGAAGTGTTTGGAAGAAAACTTTCTTTTGAATCATCAACACTCATCTCGTCCCATGCATTCATTCCAGGAATTTATCAACAATTCAATTCTTGTATTTCTTAGATCTATATTAAAATGCTAGAAAGCAAATACGAGGTGCGTTTCAATTTTAATATCATTGAACTTCCGAAACATCACCAAAAGAAGAAAGAAATAAAAGTTCGTTCGTTGAAAAGTAGATTGAAAAGAAATGAATAAAGAATAAATATTGAAATCACATCGAACATATTAATAAGTTGCACGTACACTTGATCCATATCATAGTTTCTTTGATTTCGAATCGTTAAACAAAATGTCATCGTAAAACTTCATAGCAATTAATTAAAAAATAAAATTTAATTTCAAGCATTCATCCTTCAACGAAGTTGTCGTTGAGAGGAAGGTGCATGATGTGAATTAAACAAACCAGTAAAGATATTTTAATATTTCACTGCTCAATTGATTGAGACTTTCATAATACATATCAGGTTGATGTTTGAATGAATGCAAGCGAAGCAGAACAGAACAAAATGAAATAAAAAGAATTTTGAATTAAAAATTCTTGTTACGATGTTTTTCAGAACAATATTCAAAGTCTTGACTTCCTTTCTGATACATTAAAAACATTAAAATGGAATAATAAAATCGATCGTCGGTGTAGAGGTTGGAAGGGGGAGGGGAAATATTTAATACGGCAGCCAAAGACAAATTTAAATACATCAAGAATCTGAAAAACTCGAATGTACTTAAATGTTGACAATCAATAAAACATAAGTAGACTTCACAATAGACTTCTTGTGCTTTTTCTCTTCTTTATCCTCAATTCAAATTCAGATTTCCGTTTCATGACCATTTTCGAAAAAAAAAAGTTGAACAGTCGACGACGACAAACAGGAGAAATTTGTATTAATTTTTAGTTCTTTGCTTATGCTTATGCATGAGTTAAGTTGAGCTTGTAAGAAAATGAATTAAAATATGAATAGATTTTCAATCCACAATCGTTTGTCTAATGTCTGAAGCATTTACATTTGAATGGCAATGCATTTATAAAGCTATTTAGCATTGACAAGATGTTGCGGGTAATTTAATGAAAATTACTCGCCGAAAATAGAAATAAGAAAGAAGTTTCTAGGTTTCGAAGAATTATGGTTTATTTAATGATGCAGTTTAGCAATTAAAAACCAAAAAGAATTGTTTATATCTATTAAGTTGTTTCACAAAAAGGGCAATCGTCGGCGAGAGTTCGTTTCATGTGGTAATCTGCATCACCACAAAGTGCACATTTATTAAACATATTAAGCAAGCCAATGAGTGCACATTCACTCAGTATTTGATCTAACACGTTATGAGATTATAATGTTTGGTAATTTGTAATAATGATCGTAGTTAAATTGCATATTTCAAAAAGGGTTTGCCACCTCAGAGCATTGTTGATTCATGATGAACATCATCAGGTAGAAAATCAAGGAAAGAAAAATTGGCTTATGCGGAGATTAAAGAAAGAGCAAACGATAATCATCACCCGAACAGTTGTGAAATGTTGAAACGACCTTCACAGCAATACTTGAAAGGAAGATCGGTTTAAAACAAACATTTCTGCGCCTGATATATTCCTTTTGACTTCGACATCTTAATTAGCGGTCTACAATTTGATTCGATAAAATTGAGACCCTCATTCGGAACGCATCTTCATTTTGTGTCTGATGTGGTGAAGAAGCAAAAGCAATTGCTGAAAATCAAACATTAAACAAACATGCCGACACACAAAGCAAAAGGCAGGAAGTAGCAATAAAAATTTTCTTTCAAATATTAATTTAATTCGATGATGTTTGGATTTTTGGTTGTCGTTGAAGCGATCAGAAATCGTTGCGTTTCAATTACAAATCATTAAAATCAATCTTTAACTCGATGAGATTCTCTTTTATGAAACAGATTTCAAGATGATACTTGAAATGTCTTGCGAAAGTCAAAGTAAAGTGCTTAAGAGTGCGATTGTGTTTATTATCATGAACAGTAATCGAGGCTTCATGTAACTTACTTTTGAATAAATGAGCGGACACATTAAAGCAATTAGCGAATTTAAGATCGATTAAAGACTTGTACAGAAGCGATGAACATGATGGTGCAGTTTCCGTTGGCATGGAAAGTAATTTTTTAACAGCAAAATCTTTGTTGATGTTGATGGAAACTTGGAAGCAATTTTGTTTACATTTTCAATCATTCTTTTGAACACCTGTGCTGTATGTAATTGCAAAAGCATATAAATATTCGATATAATCTTTGGTAAAGCACCAACAAGATCGACGTTTTGAAGATAACATTTTTCGCCGACAAAACAATCAAATTAACAGCTCGGATACAAAGCGTATAAAGGAGAATACTTAGTTAACCAAACGATGACATTTAAATACTGAAGAAATTAAGTAATGAATGAAGTAAAAGCGAAAACTCTTAATGACGAGTTTAAACACTGCTACTGTGTGTTTTCGGCAAAGATATTTAACATTTCGAGCTTGACAGATAAATGATTTTGTTGTTTCGCTCAGAGTTTTCGGATCGTGTGGAATGTCATGAAAAGAAGGGACAAGGAGAGAGAGAGAGAAAAGTATACAAATAATCATCAACATTATCTTACTGTGCTAATTGCATTCGAAAGAAACTCAAAGCTGATGATTATCTGAGATAGTAACAATGCCCTGCGGAGCTTTAAATTGTTGTTGCAACTTGCAACTTGCAAGTAAATCTGTTATCACGAATCAATGTTGTTACAGTTTTAACTTGCGTGCAGCACGTTCAATGAAGAAAGACAACAAAATTGAAATTATTTTAATTGAAAGTATGAAAAAAAAGTCAACACAAAAATATTTATTCAGTGATGTCGTCAGAATTATTTATTTAAAGACGTAAATTCGTGAATGCAGATAATTATCAATAAATTAACTTTGTAAGTTTTATCCTTGAACATTAATTTTGGTGATGAGAATGTTCGACTCGAAGTTATTTTCATGCAGGGAAATTAACATTCATTGTTAAATGTCTGAGAAAACAAGTCAAATCATATCAAAATATCGCTCCATATTCGTAAGTAAACAGAAACAGGTACAGAAAAGTCAGATTTCCCGTAATTGCATGTAAATTTCTTTCGAAAACAATCACATACAATTATTTATCACTTTAATTTCAACTTCAATTTATTGGTGGCTCTTAAGAAAGGTGCCACATGAGGAGGAACTCTTTTTACGATCAAGACAAGAGTTGTTTTTTTTGGAAATTAATTTAAATGCAATCTGAATGTCTGAAGAAATGTCGAAAGACAAAAATTAAACGTTTTCTCGTCGCAATTCGGGGAACTTCTTCTTTGAGCGTGCCCGTGAAGATATTAAAAGATCCGCACGTATCTGCCAAAAATAATGAAATTTCCATAAAACAATATTTAAAGTTGCGGCTTGTTCATTATTTAATGTTTGCTGCTCGTTGCTCTGAACACGTTAAGTTCGCAATAATCAATAATTCATTTACAAGCCTTAGTTAAAGTTTAATTTAATTACGTGACATGTAAAGATTTTTTTTAAATAAATTTTGGTGGTGGAAACACTTAAGGAAAACATTAAAATTTCCCTTTCGTTGATTGAATTTCTTCAATGTTTGGAATGTAAGGCAAACCTGTTTCACTGCAATGATATGTTCAAGTTCTTCGTTACTCAAAATCTGTGTCATTTCCTGACCGAAATCATTTGAAATTCTTAAATAATGATCTAATTATTAGCGAAAATCTTGAGAGATTTATTTGTTTCACAACCCTATAATGATGATCATCGCATTAAGTTTCTCTAAAAATAATGTGTTATTACATCTGAAGCAGGAACACATAAGTCGTGCTCGACCATCGCCATGTGAGGTCTAATTGGAGCCCACAATATGTGCCTTTCATATAAAAAGATATTGTTTGATCTTTTTTCCCTCTCTCGCTCTTTTGTTCGAATCGATTTCGACTTGATCTAAATGAAAGAAGATTTATTGTAGCAAACATCGACTTTTTCTCACATCGATCGAAATGATGCCGGGCGTCGATTATCGCCGCGGATCTTTGATTTTCCTTTCTTTTTATTTCATAAATTGTGGTCAACAATGTATCGATTTATGAAGTGATTTATTCGATATTGAAGAGTCGAAAAGTGAAATTCATATTTTACTCTCGACCGCACAAAATCATCGTTGAACATTTTACGCACTCCATAAATGAAATGATTTAAACTTCAATTGATTATCGATTATGAATCATGTTGATGATCTGGATTTTGTGTCGATTAATCTTACATTAAAGCATTTTAAGCAATGGTTAAGCTTTGAATGAAGATTAGGATCATTTTTGATGAAAAATTAGTTTGATTTGTGTAAGAGATCATTTGCGGTCTAATTTTATTACTTTGGTAATGAACTGAATCGAAGATTTTGATGATTTTGTAACTTTTTTCGCATCAATGAAAACGATGAAACGATTTAGTTTTGAAACCTTCATTAATCACAAAGCGAAATGTTACTCATATTCATATTGACATCAACAATGCCAGCAACGATAAGCCTTTAATTCATTCAATTCTAAAGGAAGAAAGCAAACAAATTTCACAAGATTTCGCTTTATGAATAACAAAACTTTTCATATTTTTATGAGACAAGAAACAGAATTGCAAAATAAAGAAGGAAAATAAAATGAATCAAATATTTATCGCAACACTAAATGACCATTTAACTTATATTATTTGTAATTCAGTAATCGTTTTCGATATGCTTCATTCTTTCTCCTTTTTATGTTCAAAAGTTTTATATGCAAAGACAAACTGTTGCCAAGTTTCAACTTTCAATTTCAAAGAATTAAATTATGCATTTCAATTGCCACTGTTCTTGTATGCAAATTAAATTGCTGATTTATCTTTGTCTAGAAATGATTTCAACTTTTTAAATTACAAAAATTCTCCAACAATTCATGAGTCATCGTTGTAAGTTTTTATGACAGTTAAACGATATCTTAATAGCAAAGCAATTCATAAATAAATCTTAAGAATGAGCAATCACAACAACCAACATTGTAAGTTTCTATTTCCACCCACTTTAAATGGTTGATTAGTTTAATTTCATCACTGTTATTATAATTCTAAAGCTTCAAGTTTAACCTCCGACCTTTAGCTGACTAAATATACACTCGAGACATGTAACTGATGATTACGTTTAAGGCAAAACATCAGTTTTCATTTCAACAACTTCGAAGAATCTCGAGAATGTATTGTACTTGTCTAAGCAGCGCAATGAAACATTCAGTTCAATACATTTTCTGAATTGATCTTTCAAATCCACCTCTCATCGTATCGGAGCAAAAGCCAGGCATCGCGTCATCTCGAGAGTTTATTTTGTTTTTCAAGTGGATATAAATGGATTGGAGAGCTTACGAGACAAATGTGCGATGTAGAAATACACATTGTTCAACATTTTTCAATGACAGATTCTTTTTTCTTCTTTGCTTTGCTTATAATATTTCTTTTTTTCGACAAATAAATTTTTTTAAACTATTTTAACATCTCATACCGGAGCTTAACAAACCACGAAAGAAAAAAAAAAGGCAAACAAATATTTATTGTTTGATGTAATGATCATCGCTGAGATTGAAGAGGCATCGTGTCAAATGAATCTAAATTTGAATATTTTCTACTTGATGGCAAACAATCACACACAACAGACAAAAAAAGAAGCTTGAACGAAAATAACATTTTTTGAAGAAATATCATCGAGATGTGAACAATGTGATCGAGTGCCTTCCCCCATTTCCAAGATGCTGTCGATACTTTGAATTGAAGTATGAATGAGTTGTTAAAGATTGAAGGTGTTTTCCTGATTCTTTTGTTTACTTATTTATTTTTTGCTTTATTTATTAAAACAAACTATTCGACATTGTTACTTCTTAACCATCTTTGAAACATTCAATTCATGATGAACTTCCGAAAGAAATTCAACATCATTTCTTTTATCATTCATTATGATTTATCGCAATGTCAAACAACATGAAACATAAACTAATGAACGATCAAGTTATCAGTTAATTTCACTTCGTACATGTTGAGCATATTTATAATCTTTCCATTCGCTTCATTCTGTTATTGCAAAAAGACGGAATATAAAATCGTATTTGTCGCTTTTAAACACAACAAAAAAAAAGAAGAGAAATTAATAATGATCCGTTCGGGAAAGAATTGCACGAGAGAAATCCTAGATAAAAACTTTATGATGCTATTTCTTCCTTCTTCTCTCATCTATTAATTTCACACCCGTTTTTTAAAACATCAACTTCTTTCACCTTAATCTCAAAGTGGTGTGTACGAAGAAGATTGTGCAATAAAAGTGTTTTATGCATGTCAAATAATCTGCTTGGTGCATTATGGTGTGAAAAACTATTAAACAAACCAACCGTGCGATATTCGCTGTGTTTTATTTATAGCTTAGACTTTAGAAGCGATATCGAGAATGAACGTTTAGAGACGTTCTTAAGAGCGGTAACGATTTTATTATTTGCTAGCTTCGCTGCTCAACCGGTTCAGAAGTCATTAAAATTTTTTTCTCTCTTCCTCTGATTAATGTCGATTAATAAGTTTTGCATAAGTTTTGTAGGATAACGTCAGAAAACCTTGGGGAGAGATTAGAACTTTTCATGGAAATGTTTTCTTCAGGTAGCTCAGTGACTACGAGTCGCAGTCGTAAATTCTCAACTCGTAAAATTGTGTTTGGATCGTTGGAATCGAGATCACTTTTTAAATTTTTAAAGCTTCCTTTAGTTTCTGTGAAGATTGTATTTTATTAGTGGATTAAGCTGCCAGTAAAATCCACAATCAAAATTATTTAATCTGATTAGCGCTTTATGGGAAGCGTAAACATTCTCATTTTATTTCTTTAGACGAGAGTAAATAATCTTTATATCGTTTCGAATAAAATGTAATACAAGATGATCGCGATTAAAAGAAATTATTGTCCACATTGATATTATTTTGAAGTCTACTTCAGGTTTCAACTGATCATCTGATAATAATTTTATAGGTTTCTGTAAATAATACATAAAACTTAACTCCAAAAGTCTTTGCAGCTTCGTAGCTAAAACGTGATCTAGAATTTCAGTGGCGACAGTTTATAGCCCAGATTGCGTCGTAAAATCTAATCAGATCACAATAAAATTTAATATCAGACGTCTTCAAGACTTTAACTTTTGAAAGTCGTTAAACTCGGATTCAAGATCATGTGAATGACTTAAATGAAACTTAATGAAGAAAAATTACTCATTCTAAAAGTGAATGTAGCTGACCGGAAAGAAAGAGTTAGCTTACAATCGCAGGAAATTTATTAGAATAAATCAGGAATATGATAATGAGTAAAAGGCGATATCTAAATCATTGAACTCTAATTCCATATCCACAAATAAACTTTATTCATTATAAATGTTAGACATGTTCCATAATTGTTTTGAATGTGAATTACATTTTTAAATAAAATCATATCATGTTGAATGTGTGAGCGATTGCTGATTGATATTCTTTACAAGCCATCAATGGCACATCCAAATATGAAAAATCGTATTAAAGCTAATATTCGATCGTGTCTCTATGGAGTTTAAAGGCGTTGATTTGATTGCTTCGTCTTTATTCATTCATAAGACGATCTTTGAACGATTTTTTATTTTATTTTCAAAGTGATTGACCATTTGAAATTGAACACGAATCAAATTAAAATATGAGCATTGGTGAATATAATTAAGAAATATTTATAAACAGCGGCAAAAACGCTTTAAGGCGTTCAATGCTTTTCACAAGTTTAAAACCTTTACAAAGATTTCCTTTTTTAAATATTCTCATCAATCGACAAAAGAAGTTTCGAGAACAGTTCCATTAATTAACGTATGCCTTTAGACGAAGACTGCAAACGAGTTATTGACATGTTATTTCCTTAATAATTTGCATATCTGAAGTGAAATGCAACTAAGAAACTCTTTTTATTTAGATATTTATTTATACAAACAAGATTAATGTGAAAAAGAAGCGACGACTCCCAAAACAACAAAAAATATGATAAATTTTAAAAAATGACATCAGTTTACGATGGGGTTTAGCTTTACATGGATAGAAATTAAGCTTGACAGATTACAAATGAAGATCTAACAATAAAGAAACAAGTTTGAGTCAACTTCTTGAAAGGTTAAAGTTTATGCGGAATCACTCATTGCTGAACGAAATTGTAAGTTTTATTTATTTTAATATAAACAGACATGTCAGGTTTCACTGAAATATTTATAAGAAAAAAAGTCTCTCCGTCACATTGTGGCCTTTTGTATTAAAATTAATAACATAAATAAGAAAAAAGAAAATGCCGCAATTTGTGTACAAACTTACTAATAAGATGTTCTGTTTCATGGCAAATAACGAGATCTCGGTCTCGATTTCAATCTTAATTTAAGGAGTTACTGAAATTAAGTCATTAAAAACAAGAAATCTCCCTTGCTGTGGCATCGGTTAACATTTTGATTTTTTTATTATTACATTCATGAGTAAGAGAAAGAAAACCAGAAATGACCAACATATTTATAAGAAATGAAATAATTTAATTTGTTTGTTAAATAAAACCAGAAAGTTATTGAAATGTCTCGGTAAGATGATCGTTTATGCTCTTACTTACTTTGCAATCGTTCGTTGCGAAATCACTTAATGATATTTCATTCGTCAAGCTTCAACCTGATTATTCAGTTTTTCACGTTGATTTGAGTTTTTTCTTTTGGAGCTCATTTGTCGTCTTTACAATTAAATTGCCCTATTTAGCTTGTTGTTTCTCTCTCTTATCCACTTTTCGACTAATTGAAGAAGATATGCGCCACGCACAAATGAAAACAGGAATAAAGACATGAAAATGCGAAATTTCTGTAATTACTCTTGCGTGTCATTGATTATGATCATTTCGTCTGCCATCGTAATTTTTTTACCTCTCAATTGAGTGATTTGTTGTTTTCAGTTGAACATCTGATGGCTAGCATCGCGATCGCGACATGTGTTCAGTTTTTTTTTTGTTTCTTGACATACGAATTTGAACTAAAACTATCTAAATGAATCAAAATAGCTTCTTTCAACAATTACCTTTCTCAGATTTGAACAATAAATTTCTCATGGGAACTAAACTCGCCCGAATTACACAAATTAAATCGATTTTTTTCTACTGAGCGCAACAATTAGAGTGAAAAAAGAAGAAGAAAGAATTTTCCAAAACAAATGCTTTTCGAAATCGTGAGATTGATTGATTTAATTTTCTCTAATGTATATCAATTATAGATTATTTGTTAAGGTTAATTCACCATTCAGCAACATTTCTTCTTCCTATATTGTTCCCTATAAATGAGGCAAAGCGGCAGCGAGAGTAAAATTACGATCAATGGTAAAAAAAATCCATCTCGATCGACGTACGAGCGGTTGAAATTTTTTTTTTTCGGTTATAATAATGGGAACGAAATCATAATTTAGATGAAACAGAAGCTTTGAAGTGTGTAATGTTATGGAACAAAAAAAAAGGTAAATAAAGGAGAAGAACAATAAAACAAATCGATTTGGTAATAATAATTTACATTAAGTTCAGATCAAAGGAAATTAAGTCAGAAAAAATTAAGGTTGAATGTTCAGATCTACGAACTATTTTTGGCCCTTAATAAGTTTGTAAAATATTTCCGTTTAAAATGTTAAATAAGTTTTTATTACCTCAGATTTGTCACTGTTGAAATAGTAAATTATTTTAAATATTTTTCGTCGCCTTTTAAATCTTATCTGCAAACTACAAAAAGTAATCTCATTGATATTTAAAATTGAAATATTTCCTTTATTGTCGTAAGCGACGTTTTCAGTGACACAAACTATTAAAATAACTAATGAGGATTTTTTTTCTATAAAGAATGTCGCTTGGAATTGTTTTATAACCAATAAAGAATATTTAGAAAATAAAAAAATCTTGATAATCTTAATCAATCGTAACATTTCTCTGATTTCGCTTTTACACCTTCGCAGTGAGAACAAAGTTTGAGGGATAATAAGAATAAATAAAAAAGTCAAAGAACCACCAGCATTGATTTAATCAATGTAACCGATTACATTTCTTCTCCTTCCCATGATACAATCACGAGAAAAAGAAATAAAGAAAAATCTATTCATTTAAGCTGTAAATACGTAGGAACATAAAATTTGTTTTAATTTAATTAAAAGCTGTGCGAGAAAATGTTTATTAAACATCGAGTGATGTGGAACAGAGAGCGAGAGATACAAAAGTAAGAAGAATGGGAGTTATGAAGATCGAAGTCCATTGATATCCATTCCATTGATAGTTAGCTTTTAAAATACAATAAGAACCGAGAGAGATCAAGAAAAACTTCCTTGCCGAGGCAGTAATGCACCTAAATAATTTCTGCAATTAATACATGAAGGCACTTCATCGATTCTCACGGTCTAGTGTAAGCTCAACCACAAATAGGTAAATTTATATGCTAGAACACATTAAATTTTTCTCGGACGCATTTTTAAAGACTCTTTTTATTCTTCAACATAAGATGGTGGTCTGGATAGGAAAATAAGAAAATTGTTGGAACTTTTCAACTCAAATGCAAATATTTTAATAATTTTTGATTTCTTTTGACAACTTTTAATTCAATTACAAATTCATTTGTCCATCCCACCATCCGACACACCTTAATTGTAATAAGTTATTTTCTTTTTCTTCTTCTCTTTTCTTTTAGAGAAAACACAAAAAAAAAGCAATAATTGCGATGCTCACCTTTTGTCTCTTTGCTTACATTTTTCTTATCTTAGTCTGAAGATTGAGTATTGAGTATTGCACGGATAACAAAAAGTGAACTGCACGCGGACAAACATAAATTTACTGGAAACATAAAAAGATGGACGGATTGGTTTTGGCAAATGCAGTCGAGAAGATATGTTTACTCCTTTTGTTTTTAAAAATATCTTTCGAAATATTTCCATTCATTGACTGCTTGTTGGGCACAATGCTCCCTCATCGACTCGACGTGATGTATGCAGTTTTATTAGGTAGGAAATGTGAATCATGTAAATCCATTAAAAGAGAAACTGAAAGAAAAAAAAGTTGCTGGATTTCCAGTATGTGTTTTACTGACGTCTTCAATGTGGCACTGAACTTCATGTATTTTAAATGTTATACGTAATATCAGTTTCATTCACGTGAACATAAAAAAGGGAGCGAAGGAAAAAAAATATTAAGAACATTTGACCTTAAGTCGTTTCGCAAATCACAAACGATTCTCGAGACTAAATCTTGATATATGGAGAAAGAGGAATGAACCATCGAAAGATTTTAATTTGATTTTCTCTTAAGAAGATCGATACTGTTCTTGGTTACTTGAAGACATGACATACTCACTCGACATCGACATCGACCACAGCATAAATTCCTAATCGCCTATCACTAGTTTGCTTCTAAATTGCTCTCCCACTGCGCACTCACCGCAAACATTTATCTCGAGTCGATAAAAAACCTTTATTTATGCTTTAAAAGTGGCCCATTATAGCAACTTGGATTATAAATTACTGTAATAAAAGTGCAAATAAATACGCAAGCTTGTAAATATGACAAAAAAGAGGTGAATTGAAGGAGAGAGAAAAAGGCAACCAATTAACACTCAAACGAAACCTAATAGTTTACGATACTTGCATGCTGCATCTCATAACATGGAGGCTTAGGTATCATGTTACGTACATTACTTAACATGAGAAATGAAAGGAAAAATCCCTGCAATTCTCTTTTCTTGAGCTTTAATGAAGTGCTTAAGATGAATGAAATTTCTGAGATCAAGAGTAGTCAAAATAAAAGAAAATTAATGTTCACCATGAACTTGAAGGCAAACGTGACGACAATTACTCTAATGCATGATAAATTTCTAAAGTAAAGTCCATTGACCTAAAAAAGCTTTTCTTTAATTTTATTGCAACATCCAACAGTTCCCACAATCAATTTTCCTTTTCTCTAAATTGAAAATTGCTCAATGTTTATGAATTTATTGTAAAATCATAAAATCTTGGATAAATAATTGTTGAATTTATATTCACCGAGTCAATAATGTAAAGAAAGAAGAAAGAAAAATGAATATTGAAATAATAGCATGTTAGCACCTTTAATTGGACTTTAGGCTTGTAAACGGTTAATGATGTAGTTGATATGCGCGACTACGTAGATATTTCTTCACTGTTCTTTTTCGAGAGTGCCATGCAATGAAATGCACTCCAGGCGTCAGCAAACACCGCTTAAAATGTATAATTCAGTTCTTTCTCATTCAATAACTTCTTTGTAGCAATGCTGAAGTTATAAAGTGGTAAAAGAAGATTATGAAATAATTGGCATGTTTTAGTTTCATAAATCTTTTGAATTCAATTCTTTTTTTCATCGTTGAAGAATACTCGGATTATTTTATGTACATACAAGAAGAAGTAAATGTCGATTGTCTATTGATAAATTAGCAAGTTATTAATTTGGGTGAAAGAATGTGTATTGAAAATTTCTCAATTGAACTAAGTTAAAACTTATAGAAAATTTTATTTGTTTATTTCCCAACAATAAATGAGAAGAGTATTTAAAAGAACTGAAAAGGAATTGAAATGTAATCGTTATAAACCTTACCCAGTACTTTACCTTACAGTTACAGTCTTTTCTTTCTGAGCGCATCTTATAAGCCGATTAAACAATGGAATGCTTAACTTTATTAGAAGAGTGTAAATATTTAAGCGTGAAATTCCGGAGAAATTTTTAATAAAATTGCAGGCAATTGAGATATATATTACCACAAGATACAACATCATTAAAGACACGATTCTAAGCAATATTCTTCTAGATTAGGGTCAGTTAAGGGTATTGCAAAGGCAAGTTATGTTCGTGGAATATGCAAAATAAAGCGATAAAAATCTTTATTTGTACGTAACAGAAGTTGAACAATTTTTATAAATCTCGTTGAATGTCGGTATTGCTTAATTAAATTGTGCATGGTTTGATATTCATCTATGAAGTTAAAATAACAATAAATATCAAAATGTATTCTTTTGGAATGAAAAATAATGTTGAAATATTTATTAACACTTGCTTTGAAAAGTGGTAAACACTTTTGTATCATTTGTTGTAATTAATTTTAATTAAACTTGATATGATTCAGTTTCTTAATTTTCCTTGACTCTCTCCTGTTTATTTCATTTCTTTCATGCTTATAAATCATAAAGGATTAAAGATTTAAATTAACTTATCTGGTCCGCTGTCGGAATAACTTCAAAGAATCATTTCTTTTTTCTTAATTAAATAAATGAGGAGAAATGTAAAGCAGAAGATTTGAATGAAAGAAAACGAGACGAGCTTAGTTGCCCCTTAAATTTATGCAATTCCAACAACACCGAAAGTCGCTGACAAAATCAAAGCAAATGAAGTGAAAATTTTTTATTTGATTGGAAATCTTTTTAATTGTTTCTTAACAATTTCGCTGATATTCATGCAATCGTCTGTTATAAGTCATAAAACATATTTGAGAAAGAGAAATATAATACAACAAAAACCGCAAGAAATGAAACGACAACAACAAAAACATTGAAATGAATTTTTTAAGATTTTCAAAAACAATCTTCAAACATTAAATAACATCATGTCAGTAAAGATAAAAAAGAAATATTCAGTTCGGCATCGTTTGATGTAATTAAAATTATTCCACAAAAAGCGTAATTCCATTTTTATATCTATAAAATTCCGATTGTTTTTATTTCTCTTTTCATTTCATGAATTGAGGCAGCAGCCCGCAGGCATGAAATTAAATGAAATTATTGCAACTGTATCATTTGAATCGAATATTATGAATATTAAATGGTTGTGCTATCAAGATAAGAAAACGATAAGAAAAAGTGGAGAAGTTTCATCCACATATTTATCGATTCATTGCATTTATCTCTTCAAATAAAATTGCTGGTAAAATGGAGACAAACGAGCAAACAAACAAAACATAAATTGTCACACAATTCACAATGTTTTGAACTTCAGTAGTGGAATAAAAAATATATATGGCTTTGATACTTTAAAAGAATTTGTGCCGAATGAAACCAAAGCAAAGATAAATAGAAGATTTAATGTTTAATGTTTACAGGTGCTGCTTTAGATAATGCATCCGCTTGACAAATGAGTTTATGTTAACTGATTCTGCATTTTACATTGTCGACATGGGACGTCAAAAGTGTTTAAACTCTCTCTCCCTCTTTCAATCTATGTGACAAATTCAAGTTAAATTTATTTCGACTTGTGAAGAAATTTTCAATAGGCAATCATTGCAAATAGAAAAACTGTCGTGAGAAGTTTAAAATGCAATTTTCATTTTTCAATTTAAACTGCTTTTAAGTTATGTAAAGTCAGAGCAGAGCGCTTATTGGTTTCATTAGTTTAGTTTGAAATTTATAGTTGTTTATTGTCCATTGGAGGCGCTGCGCTGTCCCGGAAAGCTTCCATTATCTTGGGTGAAGCTTATTTGCATCACTTTTCCAACTCGATTTTTAAATGGAAATTAAGGCAACAATACTTAATACAAATTTATTGTCTCATTATTGACAATAAATCATTCTTCGCTTTCATGTCAATGAGATCATTACAAATCCCTACACTTTTTCGGTTACTGGCGACAAAAGCGAACAAAAGAAAGAGAGAAAAAAAATTCACCTTAAAAATTAAATTTCAATAAATCTCAGACACAAATTTATACGAAATTTAGATCGGAATGCTTTCACAAAGCAACTTAATAAATTAAATGTGAATACAGAGCGGCACGTAAGGACCATTATGAAAATAAAGATGTTTTTGAGCTTATTATATTTCTTGAATATTTGTTACAAATACAAGATAGGAAAAATTAAAATAGATAAATTGTCACCACAATTTATTTAAATTTTCTTGGGAAAAAAGCATCAACAAATCATTCCTAATATATTAATGCTATCAAGAAATACGAGCTGATGTCTAGCCTGATTTAAATTCACGTACATAGCTAATGAGTGACGCATAAGTTGATGATAAATTCATTTTATATAGAAGTAGAAGGAGAAAAAAAAACGATTCATTCGACATTGAAAACTGTTGTTGAGATAAAAGAACTTTAATTAACACTTAATTGAACAAAAGGAAATCTAATTAACACTCAGTTTACACCTGAAAATATTAACATTTAACAAATAATTAAGCACAATGGATTGGAATGCGAGATCATACAGCACACGTTGGATCATCTCTCGTCTATCTGGTTGTTATTGTCCCATCTTTTCATTTGCTTCGCATATAAACAAACTTCTAAAAATAATCGCTTATACATGCTTCGATGAAGAGAAAAAAAAGTGTGAATTAATAAATTATTCAAATGAATTAAACATTTCGGAGATGGTGGAACACGAGTGAAAAAAAGATCGTCTTCGATTCGATTAAATTGTCACATTGTATTCGAAGATATTCGTTTGTCGACTTCTTCCAAAGCGCTTTAGGACAAAGATCAATAATTAATATATCAAAATATTTTCCTCGGCCATTCAAGCGCGCGAGAATTCATAACGTAACTTCTTATTTATTCTTGTTTTCTATTCCTTTATAGATACGCGATAAATATCTTTGGATGGGAATAAGAAAATTTCATAAAATATGGTTATCGATACTGTCGAGTGGCAAGCAAGAGTGAGTGGAAAAAAAAAGTAGAAAAAATTGTGAATAAATTGTAATTTATAATTAATCCGTACATATTGCCAAACTGGATTTCCAATAATGTTCAAGCCGATCAGATTTATGATGAGACTCTTTATCAGTTCAAGTATCATCAAGTCGTAGATCTTATAACTTTATTTATTTAACACATAAACAGACGAACTGGTTGACTTCGCCCATGTGACATCGCCCAGTTTTCTAGATTTTAAATCATCGGATAACTTTGAAAAAGGTTATCAAACACTTGTTTCAAGTCCAACTTTAAACTTATTATAGTGCGTTTCATTTTTGATTTATACTGTCGACATTTTGAATTTATAAAAAGTGATTTGAAAAGCGAAACAGAGCTTCGTGAGACTGTTTGCTGACATGTTTTTGGTTTTCAAATATCATCGATCTGGTCGAATTGGACATGACAAAAAGCTATTGAAAACTTAGCTTTATTAATAGTCTTCCCAGTTTGAGAAATCATTGGCGATTTATTTTCTCATCATGCTCTCGTATATCATCATAAACTTCGACATATTGAGAAGTGTTTTAAATCAGCAAAAGTTTCCAAGATTAAAACTCTTACAGCCACGACTTGGAGTGGATTTATTTATTTACCCAGTTTTGTTTTTGACGAAGCGCTTAAAAGGTTAATCACTGAATAAACTTTTCATGATTGGAAGCAGCGCGTGCTTGCTATCGGATTTAAAAACGGATAAATATTCGCAGAAATCAGAAGAAATCAATTACTACAACATAGCAATAAGACGTTTTTATGAGCTATCAATTTTGATGCGATCATTTGCATGCAGATGGTGAGAAATCTTTGATTTAATCTAACAACACATCAACTTATCGTTTGAAAAGTGTTGCTTGAAAAAAAATATTTAAATTTCCATTTCATAATCAAAATTAAAATCACAAAGTTTTAAAATTATTTCGAAAGTTTGATAATGTTTGGAAAGCGAGAGAAATTTTCATGTTATAAATGCTTCATGGTTCTCACGATAAACACGATTGATCTATATTACATACTAAATAAATTGCATTCTCATATTTTTGCATTACAATTCGATATTTTCTTCCTTCTTCTCTCTAATAAATGCATCAACGCCGCACTATGCTCATGTTTGAAAGTGCTTCTGGTATTAAAATCTGTTGCTTCTTTGGAAATTTGCATGCTGCTGCATTTATTTTTACTTCTTTGTTGTGAATTATTTTCAAATTGCAAATCCAATGGCATCGGGAGTGCTTCGAGGCAAAATATATTTCACACCATTAACAATTCACGAAACTAGGACTGGGTACATTAAAATGTAAATTTCATGATATTGATAGCATCAATTGGAGAGCTGAGAATGATCTTTCTTGTTTTTCTGCTACTACTGAATTTATTTTCTACTAATAATAGCAAAAATATTTAATAAGAAAGTGACGTCACTGATTGATGTTGTTGAAGAAATTCTATTAAGAAAATTTATGAATCAGAAATTAAATAATTTCGTTAATTAATTCGCATTTGAAATTCGTTACAAAACTTACAAACTTCTCCACCTTCACAAACATATTTTCCATAACATTCCCATCTAAGAAGAAGTAAAGCAAATTTTCCTTGCTCTCGAATGTATTCTAATGAAGTTTTTGCTGTTGGCGAGAAATTTTTCTAATGATTTTTCATACCGAACCATCATCAACCATACGAATAGCTTTTAATAATTATCCGAAAAATAAAGAGCA
>CVRI01000073.1:738634-795345 GCA_900005825.1 Clunio marinus | reverse complement strand
CCTACACGACGCTCTTCCGATCTCAAACATATTTTCCATAACATTCCCATCTAAGAAGAAGTAAAGCAAATTTTCCTTGCTCTCGAATGTATTCTAATGAAGTTTTTGCTGTTGGCGAGAAATTTTGCTTTATGATGCTGGTCTAGCTTTATGAAATTTGAATTTCTTATTAAACAAATGAGTGGAGAACAGAGATGGGCAAATGTTCCGTTCAACTCGATTGACTGACTGACTGACAAGTCAATGTCTGTCAGTCAGTCAGTCAAATCCCATCTCCACTGGAGATTCTCAATTTCTTGTAAGAATCAAAATTTTTCTAATGATTTTTCATACCGAACCATCATCATCCATACGAATAGCTTTTAATAATTATCCGAAAAATAAAGAGCAAAGCAAAACACTTCTGGTTTTCGTGATCGTGACGCTACGGTTTTTGTAAGCTTACTTATACATTCCATAAGTTTTTTGAATTATCAGCGGCTAATCTAGTTTGACATTTTGCAGAAGCCTATCAAAGGGAAAAAAGTTAAGGAAGAGAGAGTTAATATTTCTGGAATTCATTACGATGTAAACTGATCGATCGATATATCTAAGTTGTAGGGAATTTCACGGGTGTAATGCGCGGAAGAAATTCCACGGTTTAAAAAGAAAATCGTTTCTTATGTTTTGCCCGCATGTAAAGGTCTTCACTGATGAAGTATTTCTCTACTCACCGCGAGCTCCCAGATAAATTCTCGAAATATTTTACTCATCTATTGTCAATATTCTTCGACTTCGTTTTCTAGATCGCGACTTCTGGTTTAACTTTTATTTTTGCAAAGCCGCAATCCACCAGTAGATGTTCATTCTCGTTCCAAGTGCTTAAATCTTAACAGTTCGTCGGCATATATGTAAAGTCATAGATCAACAATTTTTACTTCACTTTGTTAAAGTTATTTCTTTAAATTTTTTCTTCAAAGAGAAACTTTTTTTTCATTCTTTCCGCTATTAAATGAGATCTCATCTGAATTCTTTTCCATCGTGTAACATCGATGCAAACTTACTCTTCTTCAGTAGTTCAGGGCATTATATTGATATGTTAAGGTCAGTTGTACAATGAAGTGAAGTTGACTTTGTTGAATAAGTAAATCTTGCTTGCATTGAATTCTTTTTCACATCAACTTTATGACGGTATCAATGGAGATGATTGGAGACTATTAAGAAAACAATATTTATTAACTGACAATGCATTTTCAATAGTCTTCAAGAGAAAATGAGATTGATGAATATAAGAAGTTCAATTATTAAGCCAATTCGCGACTTTAAACTCATGAACTTTATTGCTGTTTCATTGAACATTGGCTATAACTACCAAACCTCTCTCGATCACATTTCAACTGAATCAGGTACAGCCTATTCACCTCTTTGCTAAATGCAGATAAATCTTTTGCAAGTCAGCTAGATTACATTGCAAATTCTGTTTACTTAAAGTCCTTTATTGAAAAAAAAATATGAAAAGAAAAGAAGAAAAAAACCTATTAAGAAACACCATCAATCGACTAGATCTTGCTACTGGTTTTATGCTTTACCAGCGTCTCTTTTAGTCTTGTCTTGAAGCATAAAAGTGGTTCAATTAAATTATCTGAGACACAAGTGCGCACTTGTTCACAACTTGAAAGAGAATTGATAATAAATGAATTGCGTAAAATTGATTGAAATAAAAGTATTAATAAAGTAATTAGCACCTCATTCGTTTTTTTTACATAATTTTAATTTATTAAATGCACATATTTATGCAGGTGTAAGAATATGCGACTAATAATTATGTGCTCGTTATAAAACATGTTGGGGAAACTTGGTTTGTTTATTTATTTATTCAGATTTCTTCTCTAAGATGAATTGATTGAAACTTAATAACTTCATTCCACTCTCTGAACTTTTTTTTTCCTTTTTGCACCTCAATTATTTCTGTTTTCCAAGTCTTGGATGTTCAAGAGGCTCTCGCCGTGTTTTGTTTCAGACCTTTATCGATTCCATTTATAGCTCTACAAAACTCCATTCAAATATATCTTCAATGCATTAATCTCATCAATTAAGTTATAAGAGTCGAGCAGCGCGCTTCAAGTGAATATTGTCGAGTGGTGCACTAGAAGGTGCATGTGAAATTCAACACCTTCCATTAATTAAATAAAATTGCTGAGTCTTCGTCGCGCTTGCTAGCGCTTCACTTTATTAATAAAGCCATTTAAAATGAAATAAAAATACTTCAAACAATCAACTTTGTTTGAAGGTATGGCTTGGTAACAGCTCGAAAGGAATCTTCACCTTAAATAGCATGTTGAGCAAGTCAATCCGCGAAAAATTGTGTTTATTAGAACATTAAATTTAATATAGAAAAAAATATAAAATAATTGCTGAGATTTATTGAAACTGATTGTACAAAATGTATTTAATGGAATGGTGCAACAACGGCAAACAAACTTTATAAAGTTATTAAAATAAAAAGTGGGAAAATATTTTCCACGACTGATTTTACAAGCCATGTGCTGTGAGAATTTCTTTATTCTTCTTTACTTTCAGCTTTTAACTCTTTTAAGTAAAACAAAAAGAATTCTTTGCGAGATTGAAATGGCACTGAAAGGAAGAAAAGAAATTATTGAGTTGAAAGAAAAATTCCTTTGTTGATCACTTCGACTCATTCTCAGTGCAATTACAAACTGTTTGAATCGCAGAAGATTCGAGTAGGTGGAATAAATCTTTTATTCCAATTTCAGTAAATTAATTAAACTTCAAAACTATGTTGAAAAAGTTCTTTTTATTGCAAATAAAGTTGCATGACTTTTGATGAGTTCTGACTTTGATTGAAATCGCTGAGAAGACGGACTGAGTCATCTGTTTAACCAACAATCTCATGCGAGACGTTTGAAATCGAAATAAATTGATGACTTTGAAGCTTCATTCAAGCGTGACTCTTCAATCGTTGAATATTCTGCATAATCACCTCAAACTAATTAAGGTGGAACTGCATGAAGACGAGAGGATTAAAATCAAGTTGTTCAAAGCGAGAGTAATTTTCAATTATGAAGCAGAAATCAAAGATAAAAGCGAACATGAACACACGAGCAAATAGCTTGACGCAATATAAAAAAAAAGTTCATAAAAAACATGAAAACTACAAGAGCAAAAATTTGTTTCAATGAGATTTTATCTGATCATTTTCCACTTAATTCAATTTATAAAGTAATATTGCTTTTGCTTTTTCGCTCGCTCTTAAGCGCTCTGTTGCATATATGCATAAAGACATATCGACGATTAAAACGCATTGTTGCAACTTGCTAAGGAAACAAACTACTTGCCTGGTGTTACCAAAGATAAGAACAGTCGACCCGGTGTAAAAGAGTAGAAATAATATCTTCGAGTTAAATTTTTAGCACTCTAATATATTACTCGGGAGATTATCGCCAACAAAACCAGCAAAGCAACGACAACAAAAGAAAAATGGCAAAAAGCGGCATTTAATTTGCAGAATTTTGCATTTAGAATCTATTTAGAAGAATGAGATATTCGTAGAATCTCAACTGAATCGACCATGAAGTAAATAAATAAATAATCTTGATGTGTGTTTATACACTGAATTACGTTGAACGAATCCTAAAACATTAATTGAAGCTTGTCTAAAGTTGAATTACTTTTGATTAAACAACAATTGGCAAGGACTTGAGCAATCAAGCGTTGAATTGTAAATTTAAATTCTAAGACAATTTAATTATTTTTCAATTAATTTATTCTCATTTTCTTTTCATCATTTTTCTTATCACTAAAAGTACAAAAATTTCTTAATGACTAAAACGTTTGTGAAATAAATAATTGCGTAACTATGAATTAATACATAATAACAAGCTAATTGCATTTAGAAACTAAACTAAGACTTTCTACAGCTTACGGGTCACTTCATTTAACATTGAAGTTTAAAAGTACATTTAAGATATTTCGGGAGTTTTTAAGTATCTAGATATTGTCTAGTTAACTGGCACCTTAGCAGAAGAAAATACACAAAAATACTGGCACATCAGTTCACTTGATTCATTTTATACACAACAAAAAAAATATCTTGAATTACATACATTTAATATTTTTTTTCGCTTCATATATTTATAATTGCCAATGCTCAAAAGGTTTTAACTCTGTGGTCAAACAACTTTTTTTTTTCAGCCCAAAAACGATTATTTTCGTAACAATTTCAATTAGTTTTTAATGACACAATAAGCGGATTGTTCTTCTTTTCCATTCATAACTTTTTCTTTCTATTTTGTTGTCTCTAATCGTTCATTAAACATCTTCTCATTTAAAATACTATCATCGCTTTCAACTAAATTTCACGTGATACAATAATTCATCTATATATGTGAGCCTTACATTTGTCGAGTTGTAATCTATAATACTTTCGGGGTAAATTTAACTGGCACAAGGAGAAACTGGAATGAAGAGTAACAAAGTAAAAAACCACAAAATATAAAATGAAATGTGGCGGCGGCGGCAACGACTATCGTTGGGAAGCAACATCACTTTCAAAAAAAAAAAGAAAAGTAATCTAAAAGACATTATAGCTCTTGATCTTCTTCTCGGTTCGCTTTACATTTCATTTATTTTTTTTGCCATGCGCTTGTCATCATTTATCTACTGTTACTGACAAAAACTTAATTCAATTAATTATAATAGGAAAGAGCGAGACAAAGACAGAGAGAAATATTTATAAAACGATAACTAAAACTGCCATTAACGATCACAAAATGCCTTCGTGTAAACGCCTCACTTTTCTCGCTCTGATGTTTGTGTAACAATTGAGTTTCATATGAAAAGTTCTCGAGATTTTTTACAGTGAAGTTGTTAAAGGTAGAAATTATGGGAAAAAAAAGAAATTTCTTCGATCACAATTCAAAATTCATTAATCACCAACTCTCACGTAAGTTAGAGCTTCTCATTCAAGTCTTCAACGTCACAACAAATTCATTTAGAGCGCTATTAAAGATGTTAAAGTAGCAATTTTCAAGCAGCTAGCAAGCGTCTACTCGAGAACACGACGAGAATCTATTTACTTTGAATCTATGTGTGGTCTTCGTTAGTTTGTGCGAACGAGTGTTAAATCTAAAGGAACTGTTTTGGATGTTTCATGAACAGGAGAAGCCGACAAGGGTGTCGATGATCGTATCGTTTTAACGTCAACCGTTTGTTCAATCTCATAATCACGCAGCCGTTTATTTGATTTCAACGATAAATCAATTGGTTCGTGCTGTTCATTGCTAAACGTGAGCTTCTGAAGGGGACTTGGCGTGAGAGATATTTGCGGTAACGGCAACATGAAATACTCGGGTGTGCTTGGTGTACGCGACGACAACGCGGATGATGAAAGCGAATGATGAAGAGTAAATGGCAGGAAGGGTGACATTGGCTTCATTGAACTGTTAAGGTTGTTAATCTTACGTCCAATTGTTACTGGGCTGATGTAACCATCATTAGGCGATGAATTTGTCTTTTCACTAAAGCTGTTCGATCGTGGCTTTAATAAATTGAGGTTTTTACTTTTGGTGATGACATTGTTATTGTTATGGAATTTAAGGTTGTTCTCTTCCGGATCTGCTGAAGACGCTCCTGAATCGCTTGGTGAACTAACTCGCTTTATCTCTTGATTCTTTAAAGTTCCATTGTTATTATTATTATTATTATTATTGTTATTGTTGTTATAATTATTGTATAAATTTGCTAAGAAATGCGATGAGATGAAATCATTCGGTAGGATGTTCGTATTTCCGGGATGGTTTTGTGATGGGTTGGGTGAGTTATTGTTGTTACCATTCTGAGTGATGCTATTGTTGTTAGCTTTGTTTTGTTGCTCCTGAAGGAGACAATGAATCTTGAACCAGTTTGAACGTCGACCATATCGTGATCCACTTTTTGACATTCCAACCAGAAGACATTTTCGTAAACGGCACGCCTTGCAAGCCGTTCGATTTTTCTTGTTGATGACACATTCGCCGTTGTTTTTACACTCGGAAATTGATGATAAGTTGTTGTATGTTCGACCGAAAAATGACTACAAAAAGAGAAGAAAAGAAAGAGAAAAAAAAAGATGTTAAAAATTTATTTATCTTATCAACTTTTAAAGTTTCAAAAATGCTTTCCCTTTATGGAATTAACATAAAAGAAATTATTTCAGTTTAAGTAATTAATTCATTGGTTTGATCACGTTTCAAGAAGAACAAATCGTTGTTATTTCGTCACGAATAAGAATCCAATGAAACAAAAGCCGACGCAATAAAATTCGTCTTGAAATTAATTAAGTGACCATAAAAATCATCATGCACATGTTGATCGTCATTGCAGTTTTTTTTATTGTTTTCCTTTCGTTTCCAAGAAGTTTTAAATCCTCAGAGAGTTTTAAATATTTTTCTCCTGCTTTTAGTTTATGATCTTGATCATGACTCCGACGATCTTTTATTTTATAAATCATAAAAATCCACCGCTAGACTTCAACCACAGACAAAATATCTCCTTGAACGTAAACGCAACTGCCACCTTATGACAAGTGGAATATTAATTAAGAGGCTTAGCACTCAATGAACTTTTGATGGTGACACTTCACATCATCAAGTATAAATGTCAATTAAATGAGCGATTATTAAAATGGTTAACCTTAAGTCTAATTGATCAAGCTTAAGCAAACTTCACAAATACTTTAAACTTGGATCAAAAGGATTAAAGACAAGCTATTCAAAGATAACAAAAGAAATATTTTTTTCTCTCAAATTGCTGTTGAAATTAAGTTAATTCCGCAAAAGGAACATTCAAAAACTAAACTACCTTTAAAGATCTTCTTTTTTTGATAGCAATCAGGCAATCGTTTTAATAGAGGTGACTTTGCACAATGCTCGGAAGCAATGTCGTGGAAATATTGTTCAATGAGTCAGAAAAAAACACAACAGCGACTTAAATGTGGTTAAAAGTTAAGAGCGAATGATCTGTATCAGGTTCCCCATCGTAACTAAAGCACAATGTGTGAAAAGGAATTGCAATAAGGTGTTAAATATAATTACACTAAGATTTTTACTCTTCTTCCCATCGCTTCGATCTCGTTCTAGCCATTAACTTTTTGTGTTTTTGCTTCCTTTCGCCTTGAATACTTACGAGAGCAATACGTTTAATGAGAAGTCACTTTTTGTGCTACTGTAAGAATGTTCACCGTTCAATTTATGCTTTTTTTTACTTGCAAAACTCATTGCACCGCTAAAAATAGTTAAAGCACTTTTTGTATGTTGTTTAGTGATCAACATCAGGCGAGGTTTAAGACAAAGAACATCAACGAAGTAAAGAAAACGGGGAAAAAAATGATTTTTTGATGTGCAAAACCTCAACGATCATTATTGCAAAATTGTTCTAATCCAATTAATGTACAACGAAGTTTAAGCGTGAAAAAGTAAAGTTAAGTTACTTCTTAAGTCGATGATACTAAAAAAATATAACTTAACTGCTACTGAACCGTTTCGCGTAAATAATTTTATTGTTTTGCATGTTTTTTTTTTTTTCGAGAAACATTTTCATTCAAACACCGTGGTTTGTAATGGCAAAAAAGAAAAAAAAACTGCAACAAGAGGGAAGGAAGAGAGAAAAATAATTTATCTTTGAAGCGATGCATAATAATCATTAAAAATCATTTACAATAAAGTTATGGAAGATAGTAGATAATATAAATATAATTTAATTTCCCATCGTGAAGTCGTTTAATTGAAGCTTGAATGTTTTTCCAACATTTCCATGATGTCAAGCGACATTCCAAATGGGAATTCATAGCACACAGTTCTGATCTGGTTTCCTGCTCTTACCGTTCAAGTTAATTATTTTATAGGACTCATTTAACCGTCAACATATCTCAATTTCTGTCTCCAATTTTTCGACTTTAATTGCATTCGTTTACAAGTTTTAATTAGCATTAATTATATTTTTCTGCTGCTCATGCTCGACATCAGCAATCGTTGATACTGCCAATGGTTTTAATTGAGGCTTCATGAAGACACCGAATTAATGATAATTTGAATGTTTGCTAAGAGTCGTTCAAAAAATATTTATCAGAAGAACTTTGGTAACCAAAGCTTGTAGAGAAGCGTACAACAAACGATGCAAATAGAGTCGAAGTCAGTCTAATAATAATAATAATTTTTACTTGCTGTGGCTTTTGTACAGATTGAAATTCAATTCATTAGCATTCAACGTTGAAATGTTTATTTATGCAATTTAACAAGAGAAGAAGATGAAGAAACACAAGACGAAGTTGAAATTTCCTATCAATTCTAATGCAAAATTATGTCAGCAATTTGAATTACATGAATCACCTTTTAAAATTAATTAGTAAATTGCTTTAAGAGTGAGTTTTGCACTTGAAGTTTTTCTTTTTATTTTAATTTTTTTGAATACTAATGTTGCACTTAACATGCTTTTTTATTTCTTTCTTTTTCCCGAACGATTCAATTTATAGCAAAATAGAAGTTGAAGCTTAACATTCTCGCTGCATTTAGATTAATTATATTACCGTCTACACGGTCTTGATCTTATGTCATGTTGCCTCTCACTCACAACACTTGATATAAGTAACGTTGTAAAATGAGTATATGGCTCAAAGTGGAAAGTGAATAGTCACTAACAAGGCAGTTATATGTGTAACTAGATTGAAGTTGTGTGATTAAGTGGTGAAGCAATTACTCAGTTGGTAATTTCATATTTTTCTCTACCTTATCGTCATTCCAAGAATGTAAACAATTCTCATAGGAATTAAATATGAATGGCTTCGGGAAATTCAAACTTAATCATTGATGTTTAAGGTTTGTCATTCCCAAAAACTTTTATTTAGGTATCAAAAATTCAAAGAAAAAAGCATTTTGAATGAAGATCGTTTTGAAGCTCATCGTAATTATTTGATCATCAGAAACTGATACATCTGCCAATTTATCTCAATTATCTTTGATTCATTTTCGCTTTCATGAAAGTTGAACTTTCTTTTGAATCATTCGATTTGACAGTTACCTACCTGTACTTCTTGCTTCTTGTTTCTTGCCTTTCACGACGGTACATTGGAGGTCCAAAAATGTAATTTACTGCTAACTAAACAGAATGCGTCTGTTCGAAGCGAAAAATGTCGCGACAATTGTCAGAAATTGTTTACCATGCTTGGAGATCTCCAATTATTGCATCCGAAATGAATAATGTTGTCTCGTTTACCTTTAAGTCTTGATGTGCATATTCATTTTCTCGCTTTATTATGCAAGCTAAATGTTTAATGATACACTTTTTAATGATTCAGTGTCTCTGACGATTTTCATCTTCTTTTTTGTGCGTGTTTATTTGTTCGGAATATTGAAACAGTTGTAATTTTAATTCGATTTGACTTAATGACTACAAGCATCATTCGAGGTGAATCATATTACAGATTGTATTTAATCAACATTATATTGCGACTCGTATTTCAAAAGATCTGAAAAATCTTCATTTCCCGAATGCTTTCAAGGATGTGATGGTGATCATCGTTTTGTTTTGAATGATTTCAAGCAAGTGAACTTGAAGTGTTTTGTTTACAGAAACAAATTCAAATCAACTTTTTGAATGTTACAGAAATCAATTATTTTTGAATTAGTGAGAATCAAATGTTACTTGAAAATGTACACTTCATGAGTTTAAATATTTGCGTGGAACTTGATGATCTGTCGGCGTCTTTAAATCATCTCTTTAATGATATTTCGTGAGTAGAACATTTTTTATGATTTAAATTATTTACAAATAACAGATCATAAGAAACGTGGCGTGTGAGATGAAAGAATCAATTTACAATCTCAATATTCATTTAGTTTAAATGCCCGCAAGATTTCAGATCAAATCATGTCAATTTTCTCGCAAACACTCCATCAATTATTCTCGTGATAAAGAGCGCGTTAAATTTTCATTACAACGCAACATTCAATGGACGATATATTAAATTCTCATTAATCAAAAGATTCCTCAAAGCAAAGACATGTAAATGCTTCTTCAACGATACACGAAACATGCGGAATAAGCAAAGTGAAATGTTCAGCTACCACGGTTAAAAAATTGCGAAAATCATTAAGATTATTGACTCTTTAATTTAATTAATCATGGGAGAAAAAAAGAATGTATGAAATTGATTATTCCAAGTTCTACTTATGAGAAGAATGATTACCAACATTCAAAATAGCCACAGGACGAATCATTCGCTTTGCTTGACGATAAATGTTCAATTTTGACGCGTCTTAAGTCTGACATCGCAAATTCTTTCATTTAATTAATTGAAGCAATTTATCAACACTTTTTTTATCCATTACAACATGCAATTTCGGGAGAGAAGTTTGGAAACAAGAAATACTTGTCAATAATGTGACAAATATGCTTAAGTTTATAACCAAAAATATGTTATCATCGTGAACACTAAAAATAAGAATTTCAGAGAGACAAGATAAATTACATCTGTTAATTGACTTGCAATTTATTATTTTCTTTCCCAATTCGTGATCCATTTTTTTCCAATTAATTTTTTTTCAATATATTCAAAAGTAATTTGTAGTTTCGGCTGCTTGAAACATTTCTCATCGTGAAATGAAGAAATTTTCTTAATAAATATCTCAACTCATAAGACTTGAATAAAAACCTTGGCAGCTACTGTAGAGAAATCGATCTAGGATGTTAATGCATTCTCATAAATTAATTTTATTGATGATTTCAGCAAAAAAACGCTGTGTTGCTGTTAATTAGACGATACACGTAAACTTTCATTCCAATAAAAATTGAATTAAATGGAAATGTACACTTGGATAATGAAGTGGAAGGTTAGGAAGCGGATTTCAGAATATTTTACACCTTTAAACATCTATTTATCATTCATATTGTCATTAAGTGCTTTTTGCTAACACGAATGCTATGTTCTCTTAATTAATTTAACTCCATCGAGCTACTAATGCAAAATGCTTTTAATATTTTTTTCTCCATCTCGTTGCTTCGAGGAGATGAAAGAAATACTAAATAAATATTTACATGTAACGTACTAATTTGTCTTCCATTCTAATTGCTATCATTAATTATCAAGTTTCTTAAACGCGCTTTTCGAGGATAGAAAATTCTCTACTTTTAATAAAAGTGCAAGAAAAGTCTTCCAGCAAAACAATTTCGTGTGAGTTTGACATAAGGAAGAAAAGATTTATTTGTAAACAGAAACCTAATCGTGTTGCTAATAATTTTTAACATAAGAAACAGAAATCTTGTTAAATAATAAAGTAACACGATAATCATCATGAAGTGATGACGATATAAAGCTGATTAGTTTTCAATAACAAAGGAAGGCGAGAACTAAACACGGCAGGTGTACCATCGATCGTGATCTTCCAATTCTTTTCACCCCGCCCCGCCACCCGACCGTGAAATTTCATTATCAAAACCTTTTAACATCTCCAGAATAAATAGAATTGTAATAGTCGGAATGAAATGAAAGAGGTAAAGCCCAACATTACACGTGAAACATGTCGATCTATTTACAGCACTTGCAAGTTTTCGTTGAGTTCTCCAACAGACAACACAGCGAACATTCTCACGATTTCGTTGAAAGGAATAAAAAAAAGATTACTTAAACTATTTGAATCATTTGTTGTGTATTTATATCGCTTTTTATAATATGATTTTCATATAAACACAAAAGCATTTATAATACAATTTACAATCCCCCTCTCTCTGTCACTGTCTCTATCTTTTTTCCTCATCTAAGATGATGATAGATTCGACAAAAGCAATAGATTTGGTTAATGTATCGACATTAACAATCATTATCTCATCGCTGTGTTCAACTCGTTAATGTTGCTATTGCAATTGTTTTAACTGTTGTTTCAAAATAACTTCATATCATTGAGAAATTGTTGTTGTATTTATGTACACGAACACTATGCTTTAATCAAATTGATTTATATTTTCAAATATATTTAGAGTAAAGGGTGAATTACAGATAATTTACATAAATCATAAAAATTAATGAGCACACTTGACTTTGGCCTTGTATGAAAAACGAACTCGGTTATATAAATATTGAAAATTGATCACGACTTTTCAGAGAACTTTTTTGCTATTTCCTATGTTAAATAGATATTTAATTATCTTAATATAAAACAAACATGTGAACATAATTTTTATTTTCATTTCTAATGAAACATTCTGTGGAACTTTAAAACCAATGCATGCGAAATAAAAAATGGAACTTGAAGGTGAATAAAATTTTACAATCGTGAAAAAATCGAGTCAATTTGTTTCATAGGATTAAAAGCAAGCTCTGTTGGCTACCGTTTATAACATAAAATTATTGTTATTAATAATCATGTAAAGCACAGTTGATAAATAATTGAGCAACAATCTTTTCACGATAGTTTAGAGATCTAAGTAAAAAATCTGCATGAAATTTAAGATGAAATGAAGCACCGAAACGGATTAAAAAGGTTTATAACTTCATTTGAATACTTTTCACATATATTTGTGTTCATACAATGTGAAAATGGAATTTCTGTTGTTGCGAATAAATAACTCATTTTAATAAGAACCGCAAAAGCAACTAGCAAATAAAAAATTTAATAAATAAATTACATCTTTAATAATATTTATAAATGTTTACTCATGAAAAATAGAATGAGATTTTTTTCCATCTCAAAAAGTTGAGTCAAAGTCTTTTTATTCAAATGTTTTTATATTAATTTAATTCGCTATGAATTCCTTTCGGTTTCGTTGTCTCATCTAGCGTTAAAATTGAACTTGAGTTTATAGATATTTTGTCATTGTGTACGAGTTAACTTCTCTCGTTATGTTCGATATTTTATTTGTTGAATATTCAATATAATGATAAACAAGGCTGCTGTCTCTTTAAATATCGAAGATGCCTTAAAGCTCCCCAAGCAACAATATCAAGAAGCTTCATGTTGACATATTGCATTTAATTCCCCAGTTAAAATGTCTATTTGTAGGAATTTAAGATTCAAGTGAAGTCAACATAAAGAGCGTTGTTGGAAACGGCATGAATGATAATTAACATTAGCAACATGTTAAGAACTAATAAAAAATCGTTAAAGCAGTAAAGCGATCTGAAAAGATTTATTCATAAAACTATGGCATAATGGTAATTGTTCAAACGATGATTTAATATTTAAGGGGAGTATCATGATGGTTTCTCTTATTGTTAGCATGTGCTAAGAATTATTTAGAATCAATTCAAAGATCTGATCCGGTTTACTGTAAAATATTTATCACAATTGCACAAATACAAGCCATTAAGATGCAAGTGATCATTTGGAATATTTCTCTAGAACTTAACGCCGAATGAATTGGCAATAAAGCGAGTTAAATATTTTCAAGCTTGGAGGTAACAATCAGATGACACGTAAACTACAAAACAGAACATAATAACGTTGTAAAGTGAATAAATAAAGGTATAAGAAAAGATATAAAACTATTTAATAAACGATCTTATTTGAAAGAACCATTTCAGGGTTGCGCTAATTATTTTATTGCGAAATCAAAGATTCAATTATAGAAAACTTGTATGAAGTAAACGTTGAGTAAAAACAAAATCAAAGATCAGAGGCGCCTTATAAAAATTGATTCTGTTACTTTAATTGAATTAGATTTATTGGAAAATTAATGTTGGTTGACAGCAAGCTTAAATCGAGTAAGAAAGAGAAAAATTCAGTCCGTTTAGTCAACAAGTTTTTCCACATCGCTTTTGTACGCGCGTCAGAGATTGATGGAATTTTTATTCGAGCAATTTAAGTAACAAAGAGAAATAAAAAAATAAAACAGAAAAGAGAACTAAAAATGCTTCACAACATTTTAAGAAAATATCTTTGACATAAAAGTGATATAAATACTTTTCATGAGTGTTTTGACATTTGAAATCTTTTTAAGAATCACCTACACGAATGTAGATAAATGAACGCTATGGTCGGGATGTAAAACGATTTACTGTAAATGAATTAAATGTGTCTACGTTACATTTCATAGACTCCATAAAGACTTGAAACTGTTATAATAAATTTGATAAATGCTTTCAACCACCCACAAGTCATCAAAATATTTAAAGAAATATTTTTGAAACTTGATGAAACTATTACGATTTCTCCAACATGATACTTCAATTATTAAAGAGTTGAATTATTGACGACTGAAGGAATCACAATTGATCTATCTGTTTCCATACACTAGAAACTCTATCTACATAAATTATGGTCGTTCATTTTTATTTTCGACGTGTTTATGCAAGACACTTGCTTTTAATGTTTTTCCGTTTTCGTGTAATAAGTCAGACATGAAAGAAAAATTAAATATTTCCATGCGAAACAATTTTTAAGACTGAATTGAGAAAAGCCATTTATGGCGATATCATTTCAACGAGATACTGTACAATTCCTTTTTATAGTCGATATAGAAGTGAGCGGAAAAAATAGTAACAAATACGATCACGATAATCTTTAATTTGTATACATCCGCGTATTTATGGTGATGCTCGAAAGCAAGAAATAAAACGACGACAGGGGAACGACAGAACATGATTCTAGTAAATCTTGAACTTTACAGACAAGATTGGATATGAAACATATAAGTTTATTAGAAATCGATTAATAAAAGTTATGAATGAAAATATAGAAATAAAATTAATAATATTTAATATTCATATTAACAGCAGAGATTTGAAATCACTGATAAGAATCAAGTGATAAGAAATGGGAAGATTTTGTTAATATTCAATGGAATAACAAGATTGCTAATTTTAATAGCTGATGTTGAACTTATAATATCTAAACTAACACTTTATAATCATTAAATCTTAGGATTTATGTAGTATTAATGTCCTCATTAAGCGTATCGAGCTGTTTCTTCGACTACGATTTATTAAAAGTGTTGTGACTTCGATCATTTGTTTTTATCATCATCTTATGTTAATTATTGGAATGTTTGGTATTCGTGAGATTTCCTATATTAGTTGAATTTAATTAGCTTATCAGCTCGAAAGCGAAGAAATATATTATAATGATATCACGCAAATATCGCGTTCCAATATCGAATTTCATAGAGAATATTTATTTATAATATTCCGTGACGATATTTCACATTCTAGAAGTGATCAAGCATCAAAGGAATGAATGATTCCATAATTACACTGTGTTAATAAAACTGTCGGAGTTAAGATGTCGAAAGCTTAGCCATAAACAAAGCTAATGAAAAACCTACTCGTACATTGAAATCAGAAACGCAGAAACGTCGATCGATTAAAATCTTTATGTGAATTAAATTAAACGCTATTTCTTTTGCATTTTATTTTTCTAAACATCGAAGCTTAAACTTAATTAGATGTAGAATGTTATTCAATTCTTTCAGTTATACTTTATTGAAATTCACATGTTGTGTTTATTCCACAAATCGTTGGATCAATCTATTTTCTCAATTATTTAATTAAAGGATCGTTTTGAATGAAAATGATGTTGTCGTGGGAATGTTTCAGCGAAGTCAAACGGTGTTTACTGTGAACGTTTAAGTGCGATTTGTGATGATCGCGGATGTAAATTAACATGGATTAGCTCAATATAAATGCGCGCAATTTATGCATGAATAGCTCTTTGACATTTTATGTTACGTTATTAAAACTTTAATTTCCATGTCAATTTTCACGTGTATCAAGGTCTTATCTTGCCATCATGTCTTCGTATAAACACCAATGGCAACAAACAACGTCACCTTAATTCTTAATTTAACTCTATTATAGCAAGATTATCTCGAAGCGATTATCACAAACTGAACGTCTCTAAACACAAAACAAAGTGCAAGCGATCATCATGCCGCAAAACGTATAAAAAAAATAGATTGTTAATCATTTGAGCACAAAATCAAGATCAAGTCAGTTGATTATGACTAAAGCTAGCTAGACATCTTGTTTAAAGATTCGAGAAAGTTTTCAACAATTAAAGAATAATGATTAATTATGTTAAAATTTGATTTATTCACATCACATCAGCTTACAATGATTTCCTTTAAGTATTCACCAAATTTGACATTAGAATTTCACGAATCTTTTCAACATCATTTCGGATTCATTGTTCCTTGTAAATAAGACTCGCAAATTACATGTTCTGTTCCTTGCCAACTTCGTTCCATCTCTTAAATTATTAATAACGAAGAGGATGAAACGATGCACATAAAATATAAAGTGCACATTTGCCACGTAATTGAGCCATATTCGTTCTTGTTTTAACAAGCAAAGTGCTGAAAATCATAATATATTTAAATTCAGATTTTCTTCGCCCCATGAATGGCTCTTAATTTTCTCGCCTTTTGCTTTGTTTTCAGAGGCAAATAAATATGCCGAGGACTTTTATGTATGTAGTGTAACTCACATTTAATTTCAAAACTAATCATTAAGGGGGGAAATCATAAATATCCAATGAACTTTCTTACAAGTAAATTACTAGTAACCCAGTTTAATGTTCCGCTCTGTGCAAAAATTATATTCGAACACCCAAAAAAAATCATATTTTAAAGATTTTTCGTTTCAATATATTTTCAGTTAAAAAGGAAATAAAGTTTTATGATCATTACTCAATTTTGTGCATTTTAAACTCTTTTTTTATGCTTTGTCTTATGAACCTTCGAAATAACAAATAATTATATTAATTTAAGTTTATATAAAGATTTTTTTTGGTTTGGTTTTTCGTCATGAAGCAGCCGGTGTAGCTTTCAAATGGAAATATATCATCATCATCCTATATCAGCATTATCATAAATATTAATGGGACAATCTCGATGTTGTTAATATTAAGCAAGAATAATGCGCACGAAAAGAAACCTTTTCGACTTGCTTGATGGAGACATCGACTGCTGTTAAGTTAATGTCTCAGAAAATTCATCTGATGAGAACAAAAAAAGGTTTGATAGAGTCAAACATGTAAAACAAATAAAATTTCATAAATCTGGGTGTTATAACTTAAAAGATCGCTCCATTAGCCAAATTCGAATGTGGGATGAGTGTGTAGTGAAGAAGCGAGATATGTCTCGCTCTTCGTCTTTTTGATTATAACTTTTTTGCAGTTGCCCATTAATATTAATCGAAATATTTTTTGTGGTTTCGCTTCCTCAAATATTTGACTGAGAAAAAAGAAATAAACAAATTATAAAAACAAAGCAGAGTAAGGTTCGTGTCCAAATGGAAATTTTATCTGCCGAAAAATGTGATTATGTTTATAACTTCACACTCAAATGTCGAATACACAAATCGATATTTAGGAAATAAACTTTTCTTATTGAAAATTATTACTTTTGGCACTTCATTGTCAAATCGTGAATTCATTTCCATTAGCAGAAAAAAAGAAGAAAACTTTCGCTAAATAAGATTTTTGAATTTCAAACAGAGACTTCAAACTTGAAGCCGGCATCGATGAAATGAAACTAATCTAGTTTTTTTCTCATTTTTAATCTCTTCGATAACAAGAAAAATATTCGAACAAAATGCCGACCATAAGTCACACCAATGAAAGAGATAATGGCGACATATTTCTTGTTATTTTAAATTTTTTCATTTTAACTTTTCAGAGAGAATTTTGTTGTTTACATCTTTTCATGATAAATTATTTCTAAATTATCATACGTATCAAGGTTTCATAAAGCAAAATATTTTTCTTATATATTTGACTCATAAACTTTTATAACCACCACTGCTATTCGCTCTTGATAATCAAACAAAAAAGTTGAAACGTTGTCAATAGCGTTTTGTCTATCAAATCAATCCACTAATTATCCCGAAATGCTTTGTCCCCATTACCGCTTTTATGGAGTGAATTTTAAATAAATGAATGCTTTTTAAATTGATGTTTTATTGCTTTACGTATGCGAACTTAATAGTTAGAGATCTTCCTTCTAGCGCGGCACAATAAATGTTATAAATCAACGGTTAACAGAAAAAAAAGGTTAAAATTTGTGTCGCGATTTCATCATTCGCAGTAACGTTTTCTGCACACGCGAATTATTTAAGAAAATCTCTATCTTTAGACAATAAGTGAGTGAAGCTAGAAAGTCGCCGATGAATCGGGAAAGGAATTTTCTCATCTTGTTGTCGAGCGTCGACTTAAAATAGCCCTCGACCTGTAACTGTAATGCTTTGACTCTCGCTGCGTGACATCGGATGTTGATTAGGAAATTTATGTTAATAGCTAAACGACATTTTTCTTCTTGTTGTGGCTTCTCCAACATGTTTTCGGTCTCCTTCTCTTCATTAATAGAATATTTACAACTTTTCCATTCTACAAGTATGTGGATTGCTTGTCTTTCTCCCGTGAAAGATAAGACATGCTCTTATGAATATTTTGTAAACAATCTTTAATGTCCGAATGAGTTAGGGAAGAATAAAAGAAAAAAAAGAATTTTTTCATAGAGATCGCTTTGGAATTTCTTGCTTTCCACGAAACCCGTGAAGTTATTTGAATTTTTTGCAATAATATTTTTCTGCTCTTAAACGAAGTTATTCTTCGATGTTCTCATCGCCGATTTCTCGTTAACAATGTAAGATAATTTTACGGTTGTTAAAGTAAAATAACGCGCTACAGTTAAATTATATCGCCCGGCCTCAGACAAAGCTTTTATGAAGGAAAAGAAAAGAACGTTCAATGAAACTCTTTTTGACGCCTTTGAGATCTTGAGACAAATTTTTAAAGACATAAATCTTTTTAAATTGAAATAAAAGAAATCATTTGTTTATTTCCGCAATGAAGCGAGAAGACAACGATTTATGGCTAAGTCATAGCTTTGGGCGAAAATTTCAATTCGTTTTCATTTATTTTCTTACCTTGCAACCTTCACATGTAAATGCTCCAAAGTGAAATCCTGCTGCAGGTTCTCCACACACTTTGCACTGTTGATTCATCTAAATGAAATGATAAAAAAGAAAGAAAACTTAATCAGTTTGATTTCCATCAAAATTATGATACCAATTAATCATGAGTTGATTTCTTCATTCGTGAATTGAAATCGTTTCTGTTTCTTTGTTTATGTCTTCTACTTCGCAAATAAATGTCTATTTAAAAAGCAATAAAATACGAGACATTTTCATTTCTAGCTTTTGAAAAGAAAAATAATGAAAATAAGGCAAAGTCTGTTGTAAGGAATTCTACATGAAGTCTGCACTCAATGACATACAACAGTGAGTGAGTGAGCGAGAGACGATTCCGATGATATATCAAATTTGTGACAGATATAAATTCATAATTTTTATTTCTTACGTTTAGTGCATGAGAAAAGAAAGAAGAACAGTTTTTGAATCACAAAGATGAGATTGAATGTGGTAGAAGAATGTTGCAATGGTCTGAGATGCACGCAGATTGATTGTCAAATCGGGGTATGTGAAATACGAAAACAAGCAAACGATTCTGAGAGCATCAACTGGTTTTCTTAATGCTCTTTTGATCTATTTACCTAAGCATTCATATCTCCAGTAGAAATGTTGCAGAATAAGGCAATGAAATATTTATTTAATTTAATCCATAATTCATCTTCCACTCCATCTCCATAAATTGTGGCAACAAATAAAATTGAAATGGAAACGAAGAGTCTGCAATTTTACTAAGTCTAACTGGTTATGTTTCTTTCTATGAAAGATGATTTGATGTTGATTCAATTTATCAAAAGCTAATTTTATTCAATACGTTACTTTTTTTTCTAATATTCCACTTCAACTATTTATGTACGATTTAAGCTCTTACTTTACTTCTTTTTTTTTGCTTCTGCAAGACATATTTGAGTTTGATGAACGAATCGTTAAATGATTTATTCGAGGTGAATGTTTATCAGTAGCAGTTTATTTTTTGCGAGAAAGCCAATTTTGGAAATGTTAATTCACAGTTTATGTCAAAGTTTTCTGATTCGAAAACGTAAATGATGACAGTTCCAGTTTATTGAAAATTTTTCTCTTGCTTTTGCAACATTCTGACATGATTTATTGCTGGTTGTTCTCTGATTTCCAAGGCAAACTTTAAAGACTTTATTTAACTACCAATTGGCAATTACATGATGTGCCATTTCAATTTCACATTGCAATTGCAACATTGAAGTGAACGCGTGTCAAAAAATATATAAATAAAACTTTAATCCGCTCAATGCATTGTGATTCACCTGTAGTAAGTTTCATTCAATTTGCAAATATCTCAACAATTAACAGCGAAAGAAGAAAAACTTTTGACGATCGATAGTAATTTGTTGCACTCACATGCATTATTCATCTGCTTACTCGAAGAACTTCAATACAATCGATACGATCAATTTCTTTAACATTATTTTATTCCATTTCTCGTCTTTTGATTACTTTTCCACCATGTTACTAATAAAAATCAGCAGGGATTTTGTTTTTGTTCGCTTTTTGGGTGGATAATTGATTATTTTCCGAATCAACAACATAAATAGTTTACCAAGCATCAACTTGATGTTGCTTTCCTTTATGCAATTTTTCCCCCTTTAAATTGAGATTTTTCAAACGAAGAAAGAAGACAAGACTCAGCTTGACTTGTTTGTTTATGATCAACGAAACGATATTTGCATGAATGACTTAAGAGCGGGAAAATAAATTAGCAAGCAAATTAAAGTTAAAGTTTAAGTATCACGAGAGCATAAAATTTCTTTTTATTGCTTGGAAGAAAAAGATTTTTCGTTGGAAATATTTTGAAAGGTAGAAAAAGTGTCTTGGGAAAATGATAAACCAGCAATTATCGATGTTTATCTCTTTCGTCGACGACTCTCACAGTAGTAGTAGCAGTCAAGTCAGTCCAATTTAGCAGAGGCAATAAATTAATTTGGGCTATATTTGTCAGTTTTGACATAATTAATTGCTTTTGCTTATACTCATGTGGAATTTCGTAAGAAAAAAAAAGTTAATAAACATTAAAAGTATGAAAGTCGTAAATGCAACAAAATCGATGATGATATGTTACGTTACGTTATAAGTTTAATTTCCCAACATGTCCATTTAGACATTCAAGTTGATGTATATCGATCCATTGCTTCAATAAGATGACTGACTATACCGAAACAGAAGTCGTAGATAAATCTCTTAAATATTAAGTTACGGAGACGAGCAGCAAGTGGCGCTGTCATAAAATGCAAATTCTTCATTTTAAGTCTTATCTCTTATTAAGATCTCTTCCCAAAAAAAAGATTCCATCTTGCACAATATTGTCGTAAATCAGTCAAAGATTTCATGAGATCTTCCTTTAAAGCTCGCATGTCATAAAGAAGCTGAGATTAGAGGTGCGCATCACCGCCTGACCAACCGACAATGAGCAACTTTCAACTGAAACGAATAATTCCATTAATTATCGTTTTATTGAACCGAAACCGTCTTCAGACTTTGCGATCCACTTATTAGAATATCAAGACCAGTTTCATTGCCTTTCAGTTTAAATTTATTTTATGTTGCGTAAAATCTTCGAATTTATTTTAATACGTTTACTTAGCACTTAAAACGAATTGGAGCAATTTTTTATCGATTTAAAGTCGTGATGAGAATCGTTTTTAATCTGAATAACATCCTGGGCTGTTATCATTTATCATGTCTCGGTCATTAGCACCAAATATGTTGCAACTCATAGCGACTTCTTTCAAAAAAAAAATATGAAAAAATTGACTCATTTCTTCCACTCTCTTGACAATGTAAAATTTTTCATTTTTATGCAAATTACAAGAAGAAGAGCTGAAGAGGGAAAAGCGAAAGAAAAAAAAGAGTCAATTTTTAAATTAAGTCGATTGTAGTGTAAAGGTGGAATGAAAAGAAATTCATTGCAATATTTCCAGTAAATTGAGGAATGCATGGGGCGAGAAGATGATTCGACGAGTTTTAATTGAATGAAGAAAAGATGCTTTCACCTTGCCATCGCATCGTCCGATTTCGATTTGAATTTCATTAACATGGTCACTGTAATTATTTATTCGAACGTCTTTTCCATAGAAATTTATGAGTGCAATGGCAAACAAGTTATTTTTTCTTATTTCTTAAACTTAAGAGTTAAGAGAGACTCAAGAATGAATGCAGCGAGTTTTTTTTCTTATTTTTTGTTTGCATTACACGACACTCAATTAGCAGTTCAAACATTTGACGATCGGTTGTGTGATCGCCTCGAAATGATATTTTTTTTTCTTAATTGTGAATATTGAGCAATTATGGTTCGAGTTGAGTTTTATGAATGAAGATTACGTCTGTTGAAGGCAATTCCTCAACAATCTTGACCCACAGTTCATTTCTCTTTCGACTTTCAAACTTCAAAGCGTCGCTTAATGATGCAATGACGAGTTTTAAGCCCTAAATCATACATTAAATTTTATTATTTCGTTTTGATATTCAAATGGACGCTTATATGAACAGTTAAACGCAGCACGCATCATCATCTCAGATGAAATGGTTTTAAAATGTAAATAAAACAAAAGATTGCGAGCTTTAAGTATGACATTTGAATAGTTTTTTCATCGCCATCTCCACCAACAGCACTTAAAGACGCGCTGCAGTAATACTTCAACAGAAACAATATTAAAACATTTTGTGCACTGTGTTGAGGTCATCATCGTCAGTTATTAAGCTTGAATTGAATTAGTTAAGTCTAGATAGGTTAACGTGTAGGCGAAACGAGCAAGAGAAATCGAATGATCTTAAAAACCTTTTTAGAAAACACTTCAGAACTAATCTCAGTCAGCGGTTAACTTAGAAATATGAACCACGGATATTACTTAATGACTTTTTTTGTGCAAATCTAGATCTGTAAATGTTCTACCAGTAGCAGTAATGTTCCTTCCGCAACCATATGAATTCTTGCCTTCAAAAATGATAGCTAATAACTCTAGGTCGGCGAACGTACGTCGAATGTTGATCTATTTTCACAGCTTAATAGCGAATCAAAATGTAATTAGAGTCTGTTATTTCTTCAGATTTGGGAGCGGATTAACAAAGGTTGAAAAGATGCTTCCCATCAGCACCAGCAAAAAAAATCGTTAATTATATTATTGTCTGGTTAATAAGTCGAGGTGCCGAATGGGGTAAACAACGAATTATTGATCCAAATTTAATCCAAACTTAATAAGTTTTCAAAGCACAAAGTTGCTTTAGAGTAGAAAAAAATTAGAATTGGGCGAGCGAATTATCTCAAATGATGTGCGGCTCATAAGCACAATGGTTTCAGTTATTCAAGGTTGAAATTTAAAGAAATAAATGACTTCTTCTATCTGCTTCTGTATATAACGCCATTAGATTAATAAAAGTCTTTAGTTTTCAACTGGAAGAGAAAAAAACAAATCAGATTAAGATCACACGAGCACCTTTTGATGAGTAAGAAAAAGAAGAACGGAAAAAGATTCTATTATTGAGTAATGTCAAATTAAATGTCTTTAAAGCTACCAAAATAAAAAATTGTTTCGTGTTGTGGAAGAGTCTTGACTTGCACCCCGTTAACGAAAAAAAAACAAAGCAAAAAAATTGACTCGCAATAAATCAAGATTATTCGCGCGATGTTAATTTCATTCAGTTGCCCTGAAGCGTCTTCTGTCATGAATTTCGACTTACAATTTTAAATTATCAAGAAGATATTCAATCTTTCGAGATGTAAACTAAAAGAATTCAATTTAACAGCTTCGAGAATTCTGCTGTTTCAATTTGATTTTTCAACAATGTTTTTTCTTTATCTCGATACAGCAAAACTTTGGGTTGTAATTTTTGTTTTTTTCAGCTTCGTGTTGTGTTCTTATGATTTGTTCTGTTCATATTTGTAAGAAAAGGTCTTGGCAAGATTCTATATTACCCCGAATTGAATAAAAAAAAATCATCATCCATTGTCGTTGCTGTTCAAATTGATGTGTCATGCAGATCATTTGTCAAAGTCAATAAGCACAAGACTGCGATGTCTAATTAAGGCCTGTCCCGAGAATTCCCTTTTTTTCAGCAAGAGGCGCAAGGATCAATCAGTGCTTAATATTAATTTGGTTTATGGCTTTTGTTGCCTTGATTTCCTTAATCGTTAGTTTGGTAATTAAACAGTAAATTTGTTAACGGTGAAGAATGAGAATTCAAGCTCATGTAAAAAAAACTATAACAGCGCAAATTATGACGAGACTTCAAAAGATCTGAATCATTAAATTCAATTGATCTTGTCGTAAAAATTGTCTTTTCATTCCTATCGTCGGATATTTTTATTCGTTTTTTTACGATTTGTTTTGAGTACAAGATTCGAGTTTCAAAAGGCAAAGTCACTCGTTGAGTCCTCCGGCGATTTGATGTGTAATATTGATTTGCGAAGAAATTTAAACATGAACTTATTTGATCTCTTGGAAGAAGATTCGCTTTGGTATTTTATAGTCAACGTAAGTCGTTAATAGAAATAAAAGAGCTGATCTGTTTACGAAATAATCGAAGTTTATCGAATTAAGTACACACATGTAAGAAACTTTTCATTAATTACCATCACATAGCGAGTCGCTTCTCTAGTATTTTAATGGCTTTTGAGATTAAACAAATTTCAATGATCTTTTGAATATATCGCTTGATATCTTGTTCATCAAATAAAACACTCAGACCTTTAACAATTTAACAATAGAAAAACCTTAGCAACAACTCGATAGCTGAGTAAGAAAAATAGAAGACGACGATGTAGAAAATAACAATGTAAGTCCATGGACTTTATAACCGTTTTTTCGTTAAACAATATTCATTTCAAAGTAATAATAAATCGTCTAAGATGAGACTTAATATCGGTCACTCGTCATTTAACCCTCATCAGTTTAACGTCTTCTGACTGAAGATTCCAAGAAAGTAGAAGGAAAATTGCTTTAAATGGAACGAAATTATTTATTTATTTTGTTAATATCCCACATCAAATAGTTGGATAGACTAATTCAAACTAATTTGTGGAGGTGTGCTTGTGTTTCAACTCGACCGTCATCAATTGCAAAAACATTATAAGAAACATAAAAGTGATTATAATGATTGTAAGTACATCATAGTCGTTTTTATTGAGTTCCCGAGATTCGAACTCTCATCGTGATTGCCAACAGTTGAGATATTTCACATGAAATTTCCTGGCGGAGACTCTCAGACATCACAAAGCAGTTTCAAGCTCAAGCGACGGAGCAAGAAAAAAAAAGTCTTCATCTCTTTTTATTATTTTCCGTGGCTATTTGAGTTTTTAGTTAATTGGATGATGAGTTTGGAGAAGGTCAAAAGATATTCGTTTACTTCTCTTTCCATCCCATCGTCAACTCATCTCGTCTTGAATATTTACCATCTTCACGATGTCTTCGAAACGAAAGCAACAATATTGGTGTTAATTAAATTTTTTTTACCTCCGCTTCTCTTCATCGTCGGACAATTACAATTTTTTTTTATGGACTCAATGTTTAACATCAAGTAATGAAGAGATGGTCAGTAAAATGTCGCAGTTTTTTTGAAATGGAAAGATGATTTAAGAAGCCGATAATTTCTGTTTTCGTTTTGCTTTTAACTGTTGCTGCAGGAAGTTTATGTTGTGGTGATGATGACTCGAAGAAGGGAAGTTTAAGGAAGCGAGATTCTTATTTTTCGATTAAAAATATTAATTATTAACGTATTGAGATGGTTTAAATTTAATGGAGTAAAAATTTAATCAGAGCGATTTTTGTCGCTCGAAATAATTTTTTTTCGTTGCCTTAAAGGTGAATACAAAGATCGTTGGGATAATGTAAAGCTTTATAGTTTATTGGAATTCCATCCCAGTGATTTTCTTTGTTAATGTGTTCCACTTGCAGTCAACCTTCCACACTTCACATGAAGATCGCAATCGGACGGTTTCAAGTTACCCAAAAGATGTTGAAGAGGCCTTCAGAAAAAGAAAAGTCTCGTACTTTAACTTTATCATCTTCAATCCACTGTACCACGAAATTGAACGCAAGTGAAAACAGTTTATGGTTTACGCCTCTTCCAATCATTCGAGTCATCCGAGAAGTCACATAGAGACAATATAAACGAGAGAAAGACGATATCAAAAAGTTCATCTCGAGCATCTTTCCAAAAAAAAACAACACAAAAATGGAAAGAAATTAAATAACATAAAGTTGTTCTTATGAATTGCTTTGCCCCCTGAAGGCGATCAAGAATGAATTTTATGTGCACTTCGATATATATTGCAGTAATATTGAACCTGATTTCATTATGTTATTGCTTTCTGGCAGCGAACAGTTTAAACGATGGATCAGAATCGCAATTTTTAGTTTGAATGAGTTGAAAAACAAACGAAATAAGCAAGAAAACAAAAGCAAAGATCGGGTCCAATGAGATATTCGAAAGGGCCACATGTACCTGACTCCCAACGAGTCAGATGAATACTTTATGATTGTAATTTAAAATGGCAAATGAGTGCACAACACATGGTGAAGCTACGTATGTAGAACATGGAGAGCATCGTTGGTAATTAATTATTCTGACATTTTAGTAAACTGATTTTTATTTCTTCTCTTCCAATTCGGAATTGCTTTTTTTTATTTGATTTTTTTGGTTCATGAAAAATGACTTTTGACTTTGCGAGGGAAAAGAAATCAACGAGATGTCTCATTGAGATCTGCAATGACACTAAATATGTGGGTGTAATTGAACACGTCATGTTTATTCCTGAATGTGTTCATCTACGAAATAAAATCGAGACAATAAAATGTTTTCTCATCCGATGGAAGAATTTGAAATGGAAACGAAATTTCGGCAAGAATTGCACATCATTAATTATGACACTGTAAGCTCATTTAATAAATGACTTTATGGATATTTTTCAATGAAATTGCAAAAACTTTTAAAGTCGTAAAGCTAAATTAACATAAAAGGCGACGAGATGAAGAATGGTGAATTGCATTCAATTAAAAATTAAATTTCAATTTGCTTAACACGAGGAATGTTTTATTTTTTATTCTCTTTTTTATCCACATCATTCATTTTATTGTGTGAATGATTGGAGAAAACAAAATTAAATTAAAAACTCAAGTAAATTTAATTATACGCCTTCAGTGCTACACACTCGTGTTGACCTTGAAAAGTATGATGCGGCTGTTCAGCTGCTGTTAAGGTTGCGCGCGCGAGCATACGAGAGAATTATGTTAAGACGTTGCTTTGTGTTATTGCCTACTTTGATAGTTCAACATAACAAATTGCAATTCCTTTTCATATAAAATCTGAATGCTATGAACAGGGAAGAACATGAAAATATTTTATTGAAATCATTTCTGTTACAGCACTGACTTGCACATTATGACATCCGGCAATGCCTCGATCTCATCTGCTTCACTTTTCTCTTTTTCTTCTTTATTCTTTACAAATATTTAACACAATTAATAATCATTTCCAACACGATAGATTTATGCTGGGAATATGTTGACTTCAAAAAGTTGTTAAATGATTGATATGATGACTTGTTGTAAGAAATTATAAGTTTGAAGGAAATCACGATTTTCTATTTTAAGATTTGAAATGAATCAAAAGTTATTAATCGCGTGTTTGCTTCAATTAATTTTATTAAGAGACGTTGACATTTCTTCATTAAAATATTCCAGTTTAACACAACAAATCAAAATATTTTTTCAAACATTTCAAATTATGAGAAATAAAAACATTTAAATGACACCAACGCAACTCTCAAGCTTCAAGCGCCTCTTGAATGAATACAAAACGAAACTTGTATGAAGTGTTAAAGTGTCATCGATTTTCCCATGAAACTCATTTCGAATCGATTACAAAAAGGTTGCGCAAATCAAACTTACTTAGCTTAATTTTCATAAGTCAACAAGGTGTTACATCTTAGAAGACTTTACGACGCGTCAAAATCCATTAAATCAATTTCAAAAGAAGCTCTTTAAGATTTCTGTCGCGCATCGCTTTTTAATCTAGATTGAAGTGAACACACCTGAATAAATGTTTTTTTGGATTGCTTTGGTTTCTCATGTCACAAAACAGCTCGGTGTCGAAATAAAGAAGAAACTGAAGAAGTTCAAAGCAGAATGAAAATAAATTGTTATTAAAGTGAATTGAAGTGATTTCAAGGGATCGCAAGAAGCTACTGATTGGAATCATCTTGAAAATTCAATTTATTTAGGTATTCAAGCAACCACAAAGAAAGAAACAAACAAACATTGGAATTTCCAACATCGCCCTTGTTACAATTTCTCACGAAAGAAAAGTTAAAAGTGATTCCTTTGTGGTGATTACTTGATGTGGGGATATAACATCTGCATAATATGTAAATCTCTTCTCGAAGTCGCGAGAAAAGGCAAGCTCAGAGATTATAGTCGACAATATTAAAATCATGTTTCTAATTGACATGTTTTGACACTGCGACAAGTATTATCGTCCCTCCGTAATCTCTTTCGCCTTCTTCTCAGCCTTCGCTACTCTTCGCTTATTTATTTATTTTCTTATTTCGAGACCAAATCGTTTAAAACCGTATCACTTGATATTTATAAAAGAGGCAATAAAAGGTTTAGTATTTAAAATAAATATCTACTTATAAAGCACGTTGAGACGATGAGAGAGGATTTGAATTAAATTAAACGTGAAAATTCAGATGGGATCAGCTTAGAAGTGAACGTAAATGGAGCTTGATTATGGATAAGTTGGATGGAAAATGCATAACAATGTTGCATTTCGATGTCATTTGATGATAAAAATGATCAATGAGAGCTATGAGAAATTCTTGAATTTCACTTGACTTTTGACTTTATCAGCAGACAAAAATAAATATTGAAGATCGATAGGAACTCGGCGAGTGCACGAAAAGAAATAAGAAATTATTTCATGACTCATAAGATTAAGAAGCCAAGTCGAAGATCTTTGCATTTCGTCCAACATACGGAAGGAATCGTGTAATCGTTCTGGAATGATCTATTGTTAGTGCTTTTTGTTTTCCTCTTAATTTCAAACTCGATTCAAATAATGGAAACAGTAGCAAAAAAAAGAACAAAAATGTTGAAAATCATGTTCAGCAGATTTACAATCGAATGAACGAGATATGCTTTTGCAGCGCTTTCTTCTCCCTTTTTTGTATTCATATTTCACCTGCTTCACAGAGCATTTTATTCAAGGCTTTTTTTTCGTGCATTTTAATTAGATATTCATGCTTTTTATTTTCATTTTATGAATTTATGTTTTTACAAGTTTTTTATTTTTTACTCTGGTTAGATTTATCGTTCGGCATAAAATATTTTTATTCATGTTTTGCTACCAGAATTTCAGATTCTCATCTTATTTAGCAGAAATATGAATTATTGAACTAGAAGTGGCTCGAAGTTAGTTTAATTAATTTTCTATTCCCACCAAGCCTTTGACTTGACTTAACTCAGCCTGACTTGACTTACTTTTTTACTTGACTTGAAAAATTCTTTTAACTTGACTTAGATATTCATTGTATTTGATTTCAAATAAAACCCAAACGAGTAAAGACTTGATTCCCACTTACTAAGTTCCAAATAGATGAATATTTTTCCTTAAACTGATAAATTTTTCCAACAAGAAACTAAATTCTTTGGAAAGAAGAGAAGGTTGAAAGACTTACATACACTAAACGAATCTTTAATCGATAACGTCAGCAGACATTTCATGTAAATATAATTTTTGTTGCTTATAAATTTATGTTGCTCAAGTAAAATGTTCTCATACGTGGGTTGTGCACAAATAAGTTTTATTTTCTTATGCACTATTGCCAACCTTCTCTAAAGATATTCAAATTAAGATATGTAACACGTTTAAAATTGACAAATATAAAATATTGAGCATTTTTAAATTACATTAAAAAATGCTGCAGAGCAAAATTTATGAATTCTTGAAAAAGAAAAGAAGTTGATATCGTTTCGACGCGACATTACATGACTAAGTTGTCTGCACTCGATGCATAATATTTATGTGAATACATTCACTATATGTAATAAATCACAATAAATATTCATTTCATTTCTCTCTTTTTCATTTATTTATGGCAATGGGAGAATTCGTAATTGTGAAAGTGGACCGGTGTGCGTCTTCAAGAATTTCAAGTAGCTTGTCATCGTTGCCTGCAGGACCTTTTCAATTTCACAGTTATCTTAAAGGCACCACGCTTGGATGAAGAATCGCAATTGCCCAGTTTTGGATGTTTTTATTTTATTTTTTTCTGTGTCATCACAATGCATTGTCATCATTTAATCATATTCGATTGTGACACCCAAACCGAAACGCAAATGTCTGAATTTAAATTCAATTGTTCGAGTTATTGGCTGTGAAATGAAAACAATTTTTTTACTGCTGCTGCCAGTTTGCAAAGTTTGAATCAAGTAAAAAAGTGTCAATAACACCGAAAACAAAGTGAGTATTGAACTCGATTGGTAAAATGAGTGCTTCTGATGCCATAAGAAAATTTTGCGCCTCCTTCTTAAATGCGAGACAAAAGGCTTTTGATTCGGTGTCTGCCAAACAATGAAAGAATAATCCGAATTTACAAATTGCACTTGCACAGGTCTTTACTTAATTAATTCTCCAGTTTATTGTTTTATTATTCGAGGATATTTGACTTTACGATTCATTTAAGGTGCCTTTAATTTGCGCAAACCACATCGAGCTCAATTAATCAAGTTAAGTTTAACTTTTAATCGTTTTATTGTGTTTCTGTTTCTTTTGGTCGTAAAACTTTTCAAGTTTCATTTTAAAATGAACTCTTTTATGTCAGAAAAGACGCGCACTGAAGGTGCAATTTAAGAAGAATTTTCTTTAACTCAATCAGCACGCATGGAAAGACAATACAATAAAGCTTCATTTAAGGCGGTAATTTATGAAAATCTTATTCCTTTCATGAGTCAAAGAAATGTTCAAGAAAGAGATAATAAAAACATTTAATAAATTCAGAAATGCATTTAAGGAGAATTATGCAAAAAAAGAATTCTTTGAAAATATAACTGAGTGTGACAAAATGCTTTTGATGGTTTTTATTGCAGTTTTATTTAAAAATTAAGTGATGAACTCATTAAGAGAATTTGCAAGAATTACGGATCCCTACGGCTCAGTTATATTTTATACTTATTTTTGCAAATATTTACATGACTTTATGAACTATAAGCATGCAATTTTATTATGTTGAAAAACATACAAAGAGATGGGAAAGTTTCTGCGTATATCGCATTAGTTACAATCTCATTTGAGATGAATTTTTCCTTAAGAACTTGCACTTCATGCACATACATTCCAATCCCTATTCGGGGCCATGAAGTCATTGAAATGGTATTTCTAATATACATGAAAAACTATTTCCGCCAATGCCAAAGCGTAAGTAAAATTTGAATTATTTATGAACTATGCGCAAATGCTTTCTTCAGTAATTGAGGAATCTCTCTGATGTGACCGAAGTTCGTTTTGTTATTTAATGTCCAGGACAAATGAGTCAACACAATGGCAACAGTAAAGTGAGGAAGAAAAGACGAGAAATAGTTATTTTATGTTAATCTCGTTTGCTTTCAGATGAATTCAAGTCGAAGAGCGAAAGAACATCAAAGTGAAACTCTAGAGAAATATTTTCTTTTCTCAAATTGAGTTTGCTTTTGGCGATTTGTTTGGAATGCTGGAAAGAGTTAAAATCTTTGAATGAAGATGAGAATTGAGAGTCAACAATTCGCCCAGAAGCTTGTCTTTCGTCATGAAAGAGTCAACTCTTGAGCGATGTTTTCCTTTCCAGTAGCTCACGTTTTGAATTCATCAATTAACAACTAAAAATTGCTTGCTTTATAATGAATGACTCAGTTCATTCTTCGATTCCTCTCGCAAAACAACTTCACAATTATCCTCGCACTTGATAGGTTTGTTATTGTAGGTTAACAGGCAATTTCTTGAGCATCGCATTCTCTTAAAGTACCTCTTTGGATATTTCAACGAATAATCGCGTTCAATTGAAGTACATATGAGTCGAAATTGTATAAAAAAAATGAACGAAACAAGAAGAAAAAACTGCCACCGGTGACATCATAAATATCAAAATTTATTCTCTCGAGAAAAGCGGCAGATATCGCTTGAAATTATTAACATAAATAAACATAACATAATTTTTAAAATGCTAAATGACGATCGGCTTGTTCTTCTTCTCCATTTCAAATGAAGTGAACGACGAGCGAATGGTCGACGGAAAATGGTAAAAAGAAAATAGTTAAACGCAAATAAGGCACATCGGAGTAATGAACCTGCCGGGGAGTGTATCTGTTGACGGCGATCAAAGATTCAGGATGGGGACATTAAGCGCATATTTACAACTGCAATTGCTTTTGTTTTGTCTCTCTGCGACGCAACGACGTCGTCTTCCAACAGTTTGAACTAGTTTAATTTGTTTTATAACAAATTTTTATTGTAATATTTGCATCATTAAACCATTAATTATCACTCTTTATCGTTACTGTTCTCATCGTTGCAAATTATACAAACACGCAAACAAGTGTGCGGACGAAAATGCGAGTTTCATCCAACTGACTACCTGATTAAAATAATTTGTTTTTCTTTTTGCATTTACGTGATCGTACTGAGTAACTTATTGGATGTTGTAAAAATTTTAATCGCATTTTTCGTCTGATTGGAGATGAGACGATGAGCTTTAGGAAGAGCATTAGATTGCTAATTGCACATTTGTGTATTGAGTGGGTCTGTTTTTAATAGCCTCCATTAAACTTAACTTTAACTTTATGAAATGATACGATGATCATGTGAAATTTCCTTTAACTGCTTCGAAATTGATTAAACAAGTATCTACATTTATTTTGATTTCGCAAATTCAAATTGACATTAAAAACATCACCAAATCTCCATAGAAGGAAAGATTAATTAACATTGATTCATGTTTTGAATGAGAGATGCGCTTTTATATGTTCTTCGTCTGCATCTTATAAATACTCAAAGCTGTTCTTCATAAAATGAAAAAGAAAATTAAATATAAATTTATATCTGCCCATCCTCCCTCTCTCTCTCTTTCTCTTGTCCGTTACTTTTACATAAGTAGAGACATGAAGATATTTAGAATCCTTCTAGAACGTAGAAATTCTTATGAGAAGTGAACTTTACTTTACTATATGCGAATTGCGATCGTTATCGCGAAGAGGTCATTTGAAAGTGCATACAAATAAATCATATGGTGAAGAAAGCCAACGTTATACCAAAGAAACGTTTAATTGAAGTTGGTGCACATTTTTATTGCATTTCGACTAGATCTGTTTTCGGTTCATTGAACTTTTGAGTTGAACTCCTTTGTTGCCATAATATTCATAAATATCTTCTTCAACATTGCAACTTGTAGCTGAAGCTTAACAATGATCAGCTCTTTTTCAATTTTTAAATGCGTGGGCGTTTGAAGAATAATTTCATTCATTTTTTTTTGTACTTAAGTAAAAGAAAGTGACACAAGCCAAAGAAAACGATCGACAAGTTGTAATTTACTTAACGAAATTCCTCAACATCATTGCATGCAAAGAGTTGTGAAATTTAATATTACATCAGGCCCGAAAGTAAGAGAAACATAAAAATTGATCGTCGTTTGTTGTGATTGAAGATCGAATTATGAGCATCGGATGGATGTTAAGTAATGACATGGTTGGAGTCATAAAAGTATATCTGACGCTGTATCATCTTCAATATTATTAATACATGTGTTCGTATTCGTACATTTTTTTTGGGTGAATTGAGGTGAAAGAAGAATTTAATGGCAAATGATCTATAAACAAGAATTAAAGTATTACATGCTTCACTTTAGATGGTCCAAACATTTGTGAACGGAACTTCTTGAGCAAATCATAACGTAATTGCTTAGTAATTTAGTGACTTTGAATGGAAATCCCGAAAAGATATTTGAACAAATTGCGCAATTTTAAAACTTATGAAAAAATTGTTTTCTTAATGTGAACTCTTGCAAGGTTTTTGGACTTCAATCGTCTGAGTCCCAATCTCAACTGCAACTCAATTAACGTGAGTGGAAAAGTCTGCTTTAAGCATTTTATTAACCGACATCACTCAACTGATGTAAAATTAAGAAAAAGAGAGAAAACGGAAAAACGGCCTTAAGTGAAATAAACAAAAGACTTCATTGCGCGGCCAGCGACGAACCCGAAGAACTCATCATTGCTGTCCGATTGTTATCTTTCAATTCATGAAAAAAGAGTGAATTTCTTTATTGTGGCATCAAACAGTGTACGGAAGATCATACACTAAATACCGTTTCGTTTCTGACAAAACTTTTCTTTTAAAATTGCTTGTTTTACGACTCGATGTACAATGTGCCACCGCGTCGTGCAATAAAAGCTCAAATGATTTATTTATTTAAATTTAAAAGTTTAAAGTAAAAGAGGCGAGTTGCTTCGTGTACTATGGAACATTTACGTGCGTATTGTATATTCGTTTAAGAAGGGAATTTCAAAATATAAAAGAATGAATTTTTGTTGAGTTTTTGAAGCAATAAAATAAAAGCAATTTGTTAAGTTTCAACTCTTTTTTAACTTGTTCAACTCATGCTTCAGGATAAGATAAGTAATTTCAGTGATGTTTTAAATTAATTTCGTGTTTTGGCGATTTTTTACTGCTGCAAATTTCAATTCTTTTTCTCCTCGAATATTGGCACTCGCCTTGTTTTCATTTTATTTTATATTTCTTTTTTGTTATGGTCTCAAAGAAGAAAAATGTAAGAAAAGCAAGCAACATGAACCAGATGAAATGTTTCATCCACTTTTTGTCTTTTTTTTGCACCAGCTTGGGTAGTCGAGTCTTTTCTGCATTTAAAAAACAATAAAATATGTCACAGAGAGCAGAAGATTGCTTCGAAATATAAGACTTTTGTTACACGATAAATTTTCATTTTCCTGCTTCTGAATGAGCTTGCACTGCTCTTCTTTATCGAAACATTCGACTTCAAAGTCATTGCCAGAATAAATCTGTATTCGAAAGCCATCACCAGAAGTTCAGAATGCGGTGCAATTGAAAGAACATTTTTTTCTTGTTGTTTTTTCTTAAATATTTTTCCTTTTCTTAACTCGAATTGAATTGAAAATTGAAAAAAAAAATCGTAATCTTATGGGACGGAACGTTACACCAAAGGTAGTAAATCTGCCTATTGCCATGCTTGGAATAGGCTGGCAAATATTTATATAAGGAAGAAGATATAATGTGTAACAAATTGAATCGTTTAAATATGGAAGAAAAACTTTATTTTTGCAGCAAAAAAATGAAATGAATAAAGCTACTTCGAATGAGTCGGAAGATGTTGAGAGAGAAACCTTAAAAGCGAATATGTAAGCGTAGCCATTGTGCAATCTGTCGCAGAAATTCCTCGTTCAATATAAATTTCAAAAAAAAAAAAGCAACAATGTATCAAAAAAAGTATTAATAAATAAGTTATTCGCGATTCTTCAGAAATTCACATACAACAAACCAACGCATTTGCAACATAACAAACAATATCAACTGAAAATATGTGACAAATTATCGTACAGATTATTGAACTCCAAAAATGGTGCAACAAAGTCGCCAAAATAAATAAAAGATTGAAAATTGCGTTCAAAAGCAAAAGAATTACATGAAAGTTCCCTAGTCGAGTTTCAAGAGCGTTGGAGATGCTTCATTTTATGATCAATTGCCTCCCAGTCAGAATGATTTTATATCTTCCTGTTCGACAACATAATTTCGGAATCTGATCTGCTGATAAATGACTCGAAAATTTAAAAATATCTCATTAAGGAGACTTTTGATCTTTAACAACTGTATAATTATCATATCGTTCTTAAGATCTAAAGTTTCTTTTATCTTTTGCACTGAACAGGAATCGCGACATTTTCTTCGTGATCTAACGCACTCAACTCAATTTGAGTCATTTTATTCCCAAGATTATTATTAAGTTTATAATTAAAAATTATTCAAACGAAAACTTTCAGTTTTTCTAACTGGGAATGATTGTAGAATGTAACCAACATTATCACATTGAAAAATAATAAAAATATTTTACCTTTTATAAGCAAGAAGCAGCAAATAACAAAATGCGAAAAATAAGTTGAACAAATGAAATAAAAGGCAAGTTGAAAAATTTATCTGTTGAATGCCGAAGAAGTAATTGTTATTGATGTTGATTAAATTATCAGCTCGCTTGCTCTGGATTTTCTCTCCTTTTCTTTATTATTGATTTTAATTTGTTTCACTCCATTTGTGTGTATTTTTTATGATCAAATTAATTATTTATTGTCGATATCACTGTAGATAAATTTAGTACAAGTCAAGTGACAATCACAATTCTTGAGGTTTTTGATTTAACCTTTTCAACTGAACTTGAACTTTGATCAACTTTTCTTCAAAACAAATTAACTCCAACTAAACAAAGACACGTGTATAAAATTGTTTAAAATTCATCTGCTTGTTTGCTTTTATTACTAGCTGTGACTAAAGCAAGTAAAAAAATTAATTATTTCATTAAGTTCCATAAAATAATCCACTTTAGTGATTTTTTTTCTGTTCTCATTTAACTGTCACATGGAGAGACAAACTAACTTCTAAGTTTGTAAGTTTGATCACAAAAGTGCACTTTTTTTATGACATCAAAATGCCATATACATGAAATTGCTAGTCAACAAATGAAACAGCGTGCAATCGGCCAACAGCAATTAGATCTTCATCATTTCAATAAATTAGCGATTTATCGTTTAATGTTTATGTCCTTGAATCATGTGTTTTCTCTCCTTCTCCCTTCTTAAAACGACCCGTAACATTTAACCTTTTCCCATAAAAATGAATTTAAATTTAATTAAAATTTCAAATTGAGCGCGCGGTCGTACAGCACAACATCCATAGCGCACCATTCACTATCTTTACTGGTTTTTTTTTCTCTTCTCTTGTCTTTTCTATAATTTATGCTTTTCTACACTTTTAACCTAGTCATAAGTGCTGAGAAAACGAATGAACATGAGGAAAAAAACGACTATAATCACATTTACTTTTATTTTTTTTATATGAAAAATTCTTCTACTTCTCCAACTGAACGATCGAAACGACAAAATCAAAATCGGAAAAAATCCCGAGATAGGAAATAATACGAAAATATATTTTTTCTCTTGCCGTTCGCTTGTTTTTTTTACACACGAAACAAAACAGCAGCCGAGTGAGAGGAGATGTTGTTAAGAGAAGAGTCAATTCACAACTGAAACAGAAAGACTGAAGAACAAGGTAAGGAGAATGAATGAACATACAGAGGTCTCCACCCGAGGTATAATATTATAATGTTTATACGAGTATTTTACTGGTTGATCAAAGTTGACGTTATAAATCGTTGTTTAATACACAATACCACTGCTTTGGAATATATCGGCTATGTGAGAAAATGATATTGCAAGGTACGAATACAATCATCAGCAGCAGCAGAAGTTCGCGCTGTTTTTCCATTGACACGATGCTTGAGTGATCGATTAAATAAATTTAGATTCAGATTGTTTTTCACCGTACTCGAATTTCAATTCAATCAGATATCGTTCACAACAAAAAACTTCTTTTTTTGGAAAATGATTTTAATTTCTTTTTTCTTTTAATTTTTTATCGAAAGAAAGCAATGTAATAAATTATTTTTGAATTGCACAACAAAAATAACTTGAAATATCAATTGCCCAAAACAAGACGCAATAAAATTGGAAATTAATTGAAATCATCAAGGGATTAACATTTAACATTATTCTTTTGCGACTTTCATCGGCAATCGGCAGCATCAGCGAGGTTGAATTAAATTTTGTTTTTTTTTTCTCATCTTTTCATTATTCAAGAAGCTATGTTAGCGATTTCTGTTTATCGAATGAAATTATAATTTTTATTGCATGTTTTCCTGATTGTTAAACTCTCAAAACTGAACACAATTAATAATTAAAAGGCGAATGGCATTGAATGTTGAAGATGAAGAGAGATTCCTTTATTGAGCGATCGAATCGAGACCTCAACTTGTAAGTTCAACTTGATCGTTGAATTTTTCTTTCTTCTTCATTTTATTTTCGTTGTCTTATTCAAACACAAAATCATTTGCGTAAAATTTGGCCACCTTACAAAGTTTGATTGCGAAGCAGATTGCTTTGCTACACAAATGCAATGTTTGTTCTCCCCTCCATATTTAGTTCTCTGTTCGCTCTTTTTCACTGCTGACAGTCATGATTTCTTGATTTATTTTTTATTATATTTGCTTAAAATTAAATCTTCAAACTTCAAGCGAGAATGCATCACCAAGTGTGCATAAATTAATTTTCGTTTCATTCTTTCGAGACAAACCAAATTTTTCTTTGCTTCCCTGCGTGTGCAACAAATTATGATGTCAAAGAATGGTAACTTGTTCCCAAAAAGATGAAAAAAAGATGAAATCCATTCCAAAAATCGTTCGTGATTTCAATTTTCGTTACAATTGCATGCGCACCTTCACCATTGATCTTAGCGCAACTTTTAATCAGCGACGATAAATTCGCTTTTTTCGATGATAATTTCTCTCTTGATATCTCGAACATATTTTCTCTCTCGTCTTCATTCATTTCCTTATCATTTCACCTTAATTTCTTCTGCCAACGGATAATTACGCGATGTTCTCGTAAACAATTTTTTTTATGTTGCAACAATTTTTTTTCGGGGATAATTGATCGAAAAGATAAATAAATCATAAGAAGAGCAAAGAAATTATATTGAAGGGGCATCATGTGAGCCACTTTTGAACTGCAAAGCTTTTAACATGAAATAAATCTCGTCGCTTGACTCTCTTGCCTTCTGCATCACATTTTGGAATTTTGATTAATAGTGTTTCATAAAACGGGAAGATTTTGGAGAGAAATTATTAAAAAAAACAGTTTAATTTATTGTTTTATTGTAGTATTTTAGCAGTTCAATATTTATGTTTCGAACGCAAGCAAAGAAGTTCAGGCAGAAGTTGTGGAGCTCTACAACGCATGTGAGCTGAGCTGTGGTGTGAAACGCCGTTTTATGAAGAAGGAAAATAATTTTAACGAGGAAATACTTCACTTTTAAAACGATATATTTGATAATCGAAATCGTGTTTTAATGAAAAATGGATTCAACTGCTTCATCGTGATTACATACACTCAACACCGCTGACTTTTATCTAAAATTATGGCAATGCAATTAAGAAGCAATATAATTAAAATATAATTTTTCTTGCGCGATTTAAGCGACTTATAAAGTGTGTTGGTTCACAGGGAGAAATTATAACACCATAAAAACTTTTTTACTTCGTTTTCTTTCGTTTTCTACTCTTGACTGGAATCCATCAAAACACAGAACGAGAAAACATTGCAATAAATTTTCTCGCAAAACTTTATTGGAAACCTAAATGGAAGACCTCAAAAAAGGCAAGCAGATCAAGTTAAGAGTAATAATAATGCCTTTATGACTTTTATTGAGTTCAGTCTGTCTTTTGTATGACGAGAACAAAGCCAGATAGTTTAAGGAAGTTTGTATGAACATGGGAAGCTTAAAGCGTTTAATTTCAACGCATTGTTCTCATTTATAAACGAGATGCCTTGTTATCGAGTTGAGTGCTATTACTATTCAAGAATCTTTATGTTACGAACCCAATAAATCTTAACGAAGTCATCAAATGTTTTTTAGAAGCGAGTGATTAGATTTATTGCCTTGTCTCTGATCCAAATGTTATGTCACTCATCACAACGCTATTGGCAAAAAAACGTTTCAGTTTTTTTATAGGAAGCTTGATTGATTTCAACACAAATAGTAAAAGATTTTTTTTTGAGATGAAACAGATTAGTTTGCTGATGAAAATTAATTAAATCGCTCTAAAATGTTTGAGATGAGAAATAACTCAGGTTTTAAGCTCTTTAAGACGGCGGTGGTTGTGCAAATCATCATCATTACTGAAACTTTTGCTTCTTTTATTGTGTTGACTCGAAACTTATTAGATTAAAAGTTTTATATTTGTGCTCTCATTAGTCATTTCTCTTCTTTTCACCTTTTATTCCATTTCTTCTCTCCGACGATTTATTTTTATTTGATTTCAAGAGAAAGAAGCGAAGCTCAAACAAAAACTGATTAAAATATTTGATCTTCTTTAGCATTGAGAGAATGTTTTTTAAATGAAAATTTATTGATGTTGATCAATAAAATATAATATTGATATGAAATGGTAGCCGACTTATTGAAGACGATGGAGAATGTTTAAGTTTATTCCTCTTTTCTAAACCGATACAATTTGTGATATTTGGACGATCAACAATAGTCGAGAAAAGAACATAGAAATGCTTTTTGAACTTTCAATAAATATCATAGATAAAATGTAAACAAGCAGAATGTTTCTTATTGGAACTTGTAGCCTTTATCGACTTAGAATAAAATTAAAATTCTTAAAGTTCTCTGATATTTTCGGATAGTTATCGTTTTGTGGTCTAAACCTTATTGATATTAAGATTCCGATTCTAGAAACTTCAGACGATTGGAAATCGAACGAGAAACATTTTAAGAATTGACTGTTAATGTCTCGAAAAATGTTCCATTAAAATTATTTACAACATCTTCTAACGCTTCTCCAAAAGTGAACCATTTTTAAGGTCATTTACGAAGACGTCGAAGCGGCAATCTGTGATCGTAAACACAACGATTATGATTATTGATTCGTGTTGTGGTTGTTGAAAAAGAAGCAGCAATACAGACGAAGGAAGCTGAGACAAAACAATTCATTTCGTGTCTTCATTTTAATTTTCAAATTATGAAAACTGGATCGAAATATCCGCTACAAAGTGAGATGTTGTCTGAATTTGTTCACAAGATATTCGAATCCTAAAGATCAAATTCATTATCATTAAATATTAGATTAGAATTCATCTTTCTTTCGTATTCCAAATTGGAAGAAACAAACTTAATCTAAATAAATTGAACTAATTTTTTCTTTTTCTCCTTTCTTTTTTGTATTTCTTTAGCTTTACCAGTTGCCACATGGTCCCTATGCTTCGACGATGATGGGATTTAATTTTTGTTGCTCTTAATGAAGCCGCCGCAACAATAAAGAAGCGCGATAAATGCTAATTTATTCAAATCATTCATATTTCTCATCCGATGCGAGAATGTTTTCGTTTAAGAACATTGGAGCTTACAATTTAATTTTTATGGCACTTTATGGGCTTGAAAATAAGGCTTTTAATTCGAGGTCGCTTTCAGCTTCTTTTTCGTCATTTACATTTTCAAAAATCAAAGTTGAATATTACACTGGAATGCATTTTTATGAACTTTAAATGCATTTTTAATTGATCGACCGATGGGCTTACCAGATATGTTTTGTCGGGGCATTTAATGATTGTCTTTTGGCCTTTTTTGAAATTTCTTCGTTGATATTTGGATGAAAAACTTTAACCATCTCGAAGTATCTCAAATGGATTCTCTTCTTCTTTTTATTTTCACTTCAATCGCTTAGATATTTGCTTTTTTCCAAGTAATCTCGCTTATAAGTATGAAGATGAGGCTGAACATTTTTAATGACTAAATCGTATAGAAGTAGGTCAAATGCAATCTCGAATGGCAAACAATATTGCAAATGCATATGAAGAGAAGAAAAAAAAATTCAAAGAGAAAGAAATATTCAACGCTATCAATGTTCGTGTAAGTCTCTTCTTCTTTTTGCTTTCTCGTGAAGTTAAACAAGCAATTGTAAGTGGACATTCTGAAGATGCATAAAACGAAGCTCGTTTCGTGAAATATTCGTGATTTAATAGAGAAAATATATTGGACAACGTAAGTTCAAGTTTGTTGAACTTTATCAGATTTCTCACTGGGCAACATTGGAAATTGAGAGGAAATATTTGCTTGCATATTCATAACTAATCAAACGCCAACATTGGCTCATTTCTTCTTAGTTACGGTAACATTTCACAACTCAACTCGTTCAGGTTCATTTAAAGACGAAGCAAATAAAAGAGATCTAAAAATTGTTGTTATGATGTGCGTTATTTGTCATAACATCAATTTTTAAATCTATGCGAACATTTCTTTCTCTTTGTCGAATGCAATTTTTAGCGTTCCATCACAATCAGCTCGAGCTGGGAACGTGATTATTCAAGGAATTTCACAAAACGACACGATTCTGTTAATACATTTACGACTTAATAGCCAACATACTCAAGCTTTGGAACTCTCACATGTCGCTCGTTGAACTCGAAGTAATCATTATTGTGATGAGAAGAAGAAAGAATAATAAGAAGCATGACCAGCGAAGAAACGATGAGATGATTCCGTTGAAAAGGAAATAATATTTAAATGAAGTCACCTGAATTACTGTCAAGTGGAAATCGTTAAAAAAAAAAAGAAATAACTTGACATAAACTTGCTTTAAACTTTCAAATTAATCCAATGAGTCATATCTGGTGCGATACTTAAGTGAATGCAATTCTTAAGAAGTTTAAATCAACAACAGAGAAATAATTTATCGACGCTACTGGGTAGATAAATAGTGAGAGAGTGAGAAAAACTATAATTTCAATGATAGCGGCTTTGAATATCGTTCAAGAAATTCAACATTTAATTTCAATTTCAATTGCATTTTATTGATGTTTCTCATGATTGATTGCATCATCAAAAAGTATCTACACAAAATAATAAAGAGAGAAAGATAATTTATAGTTGATATGAAAAGTTATTTGAACGCTTTCAGAAGCCAAGTCAGCATCTAAGCGAGCTTCTGTTGAATGTGATGTGAAGAAACTGAAAAGAGAAAGAAAAACACTTTTCCTTAAGTGCTGCTTTGTTGATTATCGGGAGAATAAGAAAGTAAGAAAAGCCACAGAAAATAATTATTCAAACGTTCAAAAAAATTTACCATAACAACCCACAAAATCTGTTCCAGCGAAGTCGTTGTGTGGAGTGTTATTGTTAGAAACTTCTCAACTCATTCTTAATAAAATTCGCTTTGATTCTGCTTTTTTTCGGCTGCTGTTGAGTCAACAACTGCTCCGTACAAAAGTTGATCTAAAAATAACAAAAATGATCTGACTGGCTTTAGGCATTGAGAACGATGCAGGTGAGAAACGAGAAAATCAGTTTCAGCAGTAGCAATTTAAATACAAAAACATTCAAGCCACTCATTATCAATAAACAAATATTATTAAATCATTGGATTATCAGGCGAATGAGGATGAAAAGAACAAAAGTTTCGCGATTTGCGAGAGAACATAAAAGGTCAAATGACTTTTAAAAACTATTCATTCCTGTTCTAAAGTTACATCATCGTCTTGTATTCAATTTTATTCACTAAAGCCTTTTTATAACTTTATCGAACACAACTCTAAAAATTGAATCATAAAGATTTCTGAATAAATTAAGTAAAAAATCATTTCAAGAGGGATGAAATGTTCTCTTGCAGTTGTAATGTAAGATCAAAAATACCTGAAGGTTCACTGGAAATTAGACAGCGGTCAGAAGATTTATTGTGTGCACAAAACTCAACGATTCTCATTCAGACTTAACTCAACCTCCTTGCATTTGCTTTCAAAAGAAAAAAACCCGAAAATGATGGAAACAAAAAAAAATTGTTAAGCATAATAAATTCATAATTCTCATTTTGCATAAAAGGTAAGTGGCTTTCAAGAAAATTAATGATGTGATCCAGATCTTACCGAAAAAAAAACTCAGAAACAAGAAAGAATTCAACAAGAGAAACTGAAAGAATGAGATTAACATCGCTTTATGCAGTTGTGCAATAAATAAAAAATTGTCCACGCCAAATGATTTTTACGAGTGTAAGATGTCATAAGGCAGGGAAGTAAGAGAAAGGGTTAAGATTCCACTTCAACTTCATGAGTCTTGTCTTGATGATTGCGCAAGACCTTCGTCCCTTTCATTGTCAGGTATAAATGAGATCATTTCTTAAAGGATTCAACAACCCGCAAAAGCAAAGTCTGAAGTGGAATAAATGGGTTAAAATGGTAAATAATAATTTATTCATGCAAGGAATTTTTTTTAAACGGTTTAATGTTTTGGGACTCATCATTTTCCCCCTCCCTCTTGAAGTAGAAATAAAAATAAAGAACAGATATATGCAATGTAATTATTCATAAAAACATATTATGTTAACATCATTTCATTCATCCGGATCTGTTGTGTGTATTAAGTCAACCTCAACATCATCTCCGTTGTCTTGTTTTAAATTCGTTTTTGTTTGCTTAGGACATGGCATGTGTGTGAAGGAAACAATAAGAAGAAAAGTGGAACAATTGATATTTTTGAGTGTGAAAAGCCAAATAAAGTGAGAAGAAAAGGAAAACAACGAAATAATAGACTCTCGTTTGGGACTTGAAATGGTTTCTTTTTGTGTCTGCAAACATGTTCAGTTGCTGCCGTGTTTTGACCGCTTACCAAAAAGCTTCGTTGTTTGTTTGCCATTGCCATTGACTTTGACTGTTTATGAAAAGTGAATTATCTAAGTGTTGTTAACTTCGTCTTCCAAATTCGGGGACACAATGAGAATTGTCTATCAATTGTTGATGTTCTTCTTTCTTCTTTCCCTCAAAATATTTACTTTTAGATAAAAACAAAACGAAACCAAAACAACTTTTGAGTGTGCGATTTGAAAATCAGTTAACTTTGTTGTATTTATATTTATATGGAACTTTTTATTCTTCATTCCATTTGTGAGTGTCATAAATTACAAACAATTCTCTTTGTTGCGTTTATAGTTGAAGAATTGATCAATCTTTTTCGACTATTTATTGCAACAACGATGAATTGTGTGCACTTTCAGATAGCTTCGGTTTATTCAGTGTGCATCGTTGGAAGACAATTGAGAATTGAAAATTTTGCCGATCAAAATCTGTTATGATTGCGATTGCAATTTGAATTGTTCGTTATGATTGTGAGGCATGGAATAAGAGGGATAATTAATGACTCTTCACTCTCGATTCTCGTTAAGTTCTTAAATAAAAAAAAAATCTTTTTTGGTATTTAAGAAGGGATCGACATTTCATTAGAAGCATCAAAGATCATTAATAAGACGACACATTATGCTGGCGAATGATAAAATGTTATTTGAAGATCATAGAAAATGAATAAAAAATTCAACTTCTTTATTATTTCCATTCCTTGGACGACCAACCCTCCTGAGAATTTAATTCTTCAAACAAAAAGTAGAGAAATTATCACAAAAAAGCGACAAAGAGATTTGTAGCAATTTCCCCCAAAGAACTGAACCGCGCTTTTCAAATGTTTCATGATCATCACGCTATGATCATTAATTATATTCACTTAAACCAAATAAACTAAACAGCAACATCACCAACAATAAATAAAAATCTTTTTCCTGTCTTTGTGATGGCTTAGAAAAATCGTGTCATGGGATCCTCGTAAAGCAAAAGTCAATTCACTCGATGCGGCCTTTGAATTGTGTAAATATTATTATACCTGAAAAATGAATCGTTTTTTCTTAGCCCCGAATGCGACATAACACACACAAAACAATTGTCGAGATTGACGACAAACAATGGCTAAGGGAAGAAAATGAATCCGATGATACCTTTCTTGTATCATAAATTGTGCCAGAAACTTCATGACTTACCCCCGAAATTGTTTATTTTATTCGTTCGTTGAGATTGAATAGAATCGAGGCCAGAACCAGAGAAAGGTCGGTCGAATGCAAGCACATTTAGGAATAAAAATTATTATTTATATCAAAATCTTCTTCTATGACGACAAAATATTTTGGGATGTTATCTCACCTTTCATTGTTAAGCATTGAACTCGATTATAATGAAGTGAATTTTCTTGTGTTGTCCTCGTTTTCAATAATAAAACTAGAACGTAGGTTTGGCCCGACTTGAGTTATTTACGATCCTTCACGAACATTTTTCGACTTTATAAAATTTAAATGTGAGAAATGTGATCGTTAAACATTTTTATTGTTTCGGGATCGGGACACTTTTTTATTGCATTGAAATCTTGTTTCATTCAATATGATTTCATCATAACTTTGATTGGAAATTTATTTATCAACTTACAGTGATAATCAAACCAGAGAGTCAAGAATAAAAAGACGAAAACATAAAAAAATTATATGATAATCCTTTGAGATGATGTTGAATGCAGTTTTTATTCCACACCGCGATGCCGGTTAACTTTAAACAATTGTAAACAATGAAACAAGCACAAGCTACCGTCTTAACAAATCTCTTTTTATGCAGAGCAAACAATATCGAAATGGTTACACATATAAATTATGAAACATATTCATAATCAGATGTAGATGGTCGTAACTGAAGCAAAGAGATGCCGCAAACTTATATGCTGCCTGCTCACTTACTTGCGGTTACAGTTTTGTGAATTCAATTGACTCCCAGTAGCTTCTTCTTCTTCTTCTTCTTTCTCTTTGATTTTATTTATTTTATTTAATGTCAGATTATTAGAAAATAAATAAAAGAAAAGAAGTCAACGAGACTATTGTTTAGACATACATTTATCCAGTTCCCGTAGCTGCTGCAACTTGCAAACTGAACAACGTTGACGTGAAAAAATTATTGGAAAGTTGCAGTGAAGCCTCTCCTAGGTTGTATGAATAAAGACGATGGACATTCAAGAGACTGTTTAATGCGAATTACGAACGCATTTGTGGGAGACTTTGTTACTGTTTGTCATTATTCTGTTGCAAATGGATGGCTATTTACCAACAATCAATTGCATTTGTTTACAATTTTAAATTCATAGAGTCGTCGTCGTTGTTGTCATTGTCATTGTCGGTGTGTTTATTCCGTTTTGCGGAAGAATGCAAAAAAAAATTAAAAAAAAGTTCAAGTCTCTCGTTTCGTTCATAACAATTTTAAAAGATATTTCAATGTCCTTCGTAATATGTCTCAAAAATTATTGAAATGTGCATAAATTTATTTCAATTAAGCGAATTCTTTTGAATGGGTCGAGTGACTCTCAGTATTTTTGTTTGATAAATATCTTCAATATTTATCGTCTCTTTCTTTTCCTTTTTCTCGTCTCATTTTGGTTTTTTTTTCTTTTACCTGCATTCAGTTTTTAATATTTGTCAATAATTTTATTTTTTATTTACAATTTTATTTTGTGGTTCGAATTGCTTGGTAAAAAGCGATGACTTCAGGTTTGATTTTTTTCTTTCCTTTCTTTCTCTTATTACAGTTGCATTGAACATCGCCTTCTATTCAATATCAATTTGATGATCAATGAAATTATTATTCATTCAGTGATTTTTTATGACTTAAGCAATTGAATTATTCTCTTCGAATATTTGCCTTATCGCATGGAAATCCTGTAACAACATTCTTGCAACTTATAAAAAAATTTATGTCATTTGCATGAAATTCCATCATGATTCAAAAAGCCGTTTATTGTGATCATATTTTATTGTGTAAAGAGAACATCAAATATCTCGCTTCAACAAAATTCCAAAAAAAAAAAGAGAATTCACGTCGCCGGCCTTGCTCGGATTTGATTTCTTCAGAATTCTTCTTTTGGCGAAAAATAAAAATGATTTTTCGTGTTTCCAATCCATGAAAAGATCGTTCAATAAATTTTGATTATTATGACTTTTCTGATCGCTCTTGAAACCATTACCCGACTGCCCTGTGTGAATGCCTTTTCATCTTCAAAAGTTAGTATTATTATGAGGCAGAGCCTTCACAATGGATCGATTTTTTGGTGTCAGTTTTAAAGCACAATCTTTTCTTTATTCTTTCTTTTTTTTAACTTTTTTCCTGGTGAAACTCACAACAAATATCGCCACACATTGCGATGCATTTTTTATTACATTTTATGGTTGCTATAAGTTCAGTTGTTGTCTCGAACCAAAACGATCGTTATATAAATTTGATAGATAAATGTGATGTGATCCCTCTGAAAACATCTCGACATCATTTTTTTCGACTGAAATTCCTCGTAGGCGGGTGACAAAGTAATTGAGTCTCATGATATTTGAGAAATGAAATCAATGTCGCACAGTTCCTTATTTTATGATAGCGTGTTGCGAGCGCATTATCGAAACCAAACGAATATTTATAAGTATTTTATAGGAATTCCAATCGCAACTTATTAATTCTTTTTCGAGATCACAAAGCTTGTCGTATCATCAAGAAGTTTTAAATTAATTTTCCATAAAAGTGTCTCTTCGAAGATTTCGAAGCAGCAACTTTGTTGACATTTATGTTAATAAAAAGTTTTTAATCTTTAAATTTGCTTACTAATCATGTGTGTTTAATAATCATCTAGTGTGGAAGTGGAAAATTCTTTTAACACTTTAACATGAATCTTGAACTCTGATAAACCCAAAAGACTTTTAGATTGTTTTACTAATACAAATAATAATTAAAAAAATCGTTTCAATTTGACGACATGATGTTAAAACTTCCAATCAACAGAATCAATAAATTCTTATCGATGGATTCGATTGCAATAAATATTCGACATTAACGATGTTTACTCTCAGGCGGTGAAACAATATCGAAAACTGAATAAATTCCTTCACTTACATCTGCTTTATTTCGTGTGTTGCATGTTTAAGCTCATGAAAATGAAGACTCTTCAGTCAGTTATCGCAAAAATTTACGACTCTGGTCTTAATAAATTTAAAATGCTAATAAGATTGCCAAGCTTGTAAATCACAATAATTCCCATCAATTGTTAATTGCTCCATGACTCTTCAGCTTTCTTTTCAAAACCTTACGAAAACAAAAGCAATTCACTTTACTTTATGGTTTCAACATTTCCATCATGAACCTACTTTGTTGAATAATATCGCACTTTAAATGTGATTGAATCATTTCTCTCGCGATGACAATAAAATTCGGGACATGACGCGACAGAACTCATTCAACTTTCCCGAATGTCTTAAGTTATGGAAATTAAATGAAGCGGAGACAATTTAAAAAAAAAATTCGTAAATATTAAATTCGTCTTTACTTGCATTCAAGTCAAGGAGATTAAACTAAGAAAGAAAAATTACTTTTTATTTAACTGGCATCGCATTCATGACTTCACTCGAATTATTTTGCGATCTTCTTTTCATTGCTTCCAACTGCAATGTTTTCCTTGCATTTCATCTCTTTTTTAGATGTCACACACCACTTATTAATGATGCAACAATTTATCAAAAAATGATTCCTTTATGCAGATGTTTATCTCCTTGAAGTCTTTTGACACGTTGAAGAAACTTCTTCCTTTTTTTTCTTACTTTTGTTTTGTTGTTTTGAGGCTTTGCACTGAATTTAATGACACATTTTTCAATTCTTCCATCGCCTTTAATTTCATTTCTGAAGTTAAAAATGATAAATGATTTGCGTTCTTTTTTTTATTTGTTTGTTTTGTTGTGTGAAGACTTTTTAAAGTCTCATTAGTTTCTCTTTCAATGTGACTTTGACTGCAAAATCTTTCGGTTATATGATTAAAGGTTCCAATTGCATTAAAGATAACGATGTGTAATTTTTTTCACTCAAAAATTCTGCTCGTTAAATCTCATTAAGATAAAATCTGAAAGAAAGTTTCGAACGCCAATTTCACGTTGTTGTCTTATGGAATTCTAACCGGGAAATCACCAGTTAACAGCAGAAATGTTGAGACGTAAAAGGCAATGATACATCAGCGGTGATTGTCGTCGTCAAATGTGACGTTGAGGGTTTTGAAAGACAGAAATCTGTATCACCCGATAAAGATTCATTCCGATAATTTAGAAAAGCAACACCAAAGCTTAAATCACAGCGCAACGTCCAACATTGTCTTCACATTAATTCAATAGTCTATCAAGCATGACTCAAAAGTGATTTCACAAAATGCACATCAGACATTGGCACAACAAACGAGACACGACTGTTTATAAATAAATAAATTATCTTTCTTCTTCTTCTTCATCATCTTAGTAATTGATTGGAAATCGGTTCTACGACTCGATGTGTGTCTTTTGTGTGTACAGTAGATCATTGTATGTAATGACATATGCACGATGATGATGAAGTTCTAAGAATTCATATAAATGATTCTCAAAAATCTTCAATCATTCCTGAAGAATGAAATCCTGAATTAGTCTTTGATGATGTGGAAATATTTCAAGAATGACCAAATGATGACTAACAAAACACATTTTGTGCGAACAATTTTAAGCGTGTTGTTAATGCAATGCAATCGATTACTTACTAAATGGAAGAAAATGAAGGAACAATTTCATCACAACATGAAGAAGCAGAGGAAACTGGCAAATCACTCTGACATTTTACATTTCTTTGCAATAAACTTTATTTTTGTGAACATTTCACATTTAATTCTATTCATCATTCGATTGACTTTTGCTTCTCTTTGTAGATAAATATTTACAAATAACACACAAAAAAATAAATCAGAAATGTAATTTTCTGTAACAAATTTCAATGATTCTCGACAATTTGTTTCTCTTTATTCTGAATGTTTCGCCTTTTTCGAAGATCACAAGCAACATTGGGCATTGATCGATTTGAAATGGAAGAGAAGTGTCCATTGTTGGATGCACACACGGTGTGTATGTTTTGACACTTCAAATGAAAAAAAAAATCGATCCATACGATTATCGATGGACATTAACAGCAACGTTCTTCTCCTTTTCTGTTTGTCGATCGAAATTGAATATAAAGAAAGACAAAAAAAAGTCTCTTGATGCATCTTTCAATGGGATTTGCTTACGTTCGTTGTGCAAGTAACAAGACGAGACAAAAACTAAGGGCAAAAACGATTTGTTTTCATTTTCAGTTGAGTGGCAGTTGCCTCATTGTGGAGCACATTAAAAATCGATTTTGCACGGTCAATTGAACTCAAATTTATTTGATATTGAGCCGAACAGTCAAAATATTTTCACTTCATTCTCATCAGCTCGTCATTGTTTCTCATTCAAAAACTGCATTGTGTCTGTTTGTTAGATTTTATCATTCCCTTGATGCATTCACGATCTCAATTTGCACTTAAGCTCATCCATCATCGTTCCATAAGCTTCTTTCATTCTGTTTCTCATCTCATTTTTTTTGCAACAATAACAAGAAAGACGAGATGTGGAAAAATTAACTTTTCTTCTTTGAAAATTACAAGGAACCGTCAATAGTCGTTCCTCTTGATAAATTAGCAGCTGGTTTTTGCCTTTGGGAGTGTTTGCGTGCTCTCGGTCTCTAAAGAGAAGTTCACTTTAGATTACGATGCGCTCTGACATCTTCACACATTTCATGTCTCGTTGAAGAGGTGACGGAATGAATCTTAATATTGAGGTGTGAACTCGAATTAGCTTCTCTGACACCTTTTTCTTCTTTGTCTTATTTAGAAACAGATAGTTAAGATGTTAACCAAGTCATCAACATCCTGGTTTCACTTCACCTTTCAATCATAAATTAAAGTCGTGAACAATTTCTTTCTTTTCTGTAATTAAAAATCGTTTGCATTGACGATCGTCTTTTCTGTGCACAACTCGAGCGCCAAATCGTTTGATAAATCATCCCGAAAAATAAGAAACATTTATTTCTTTTATGATTATTGTTTGCTGCAACCGTCATTACAAAGCGAACTTTAAAAAACCGCAGCAATAAGAAAGGAAAACAAGAATTAAATTAATATTTTCTGCGTTATTGGCTTTTGGTTTCTCCTTCTCATCATTGCGTTTGTTGCTCATTTTTCATCTTTTTTTGTTGCACTGGTTAATGAACTCTTTTGCTGATCTTATTTCTTTGTGCACCTTTTAAAGGAAGAAAAGCTTTCAGCGAATTTAAGAAAAGATTTCGAAGGCAATCTGAATATTTATTGATGTGAGATTGTTTATGATTTGCATTTTTTGTTTCTCTTACTTATCGTTGGATCTCTTCAGCTCTCCAAATCATCAAATGGATTGCTTTCATCTCCTTGATCGAATGACCAAGATTTGCATAAAATTCGGAGCCACCAAGTGAAACGATGTCTGAACAGAATTTGATTAATCCGTGTGATTAAATTAAACTTTATTTCGACAACCATGTGCGAAAATATAAAATTTCAAGTTGTTGGAATGCAATTTCTTATTTCTTATTTTTATATGATGTAATTTATGTCAGTTTATGACTTTCGGTTCAAATTGTTTTTCTCGTATTGATTTTCTTTGCCATTCTTGCGAAAAGTAATCTCTTAAGAATGACTTTCGATATCAATAAATCAAATTGCCGCTAAATGGAATTTGCAACTTTCCTGATCGCTCGTAAATTTCTTAATTTCTTTTAAATATTTACATTGCTTGCTAAATACCTTCCGAGAGCTGCTGAGATGTGTTTGCCAAGATTTGATTTACAATTTCGTAAACCCGCTAAAATCCTTTCAGTTCCGAACTTCGAATATTCATGAAGACGATTAAAATTTTGAGAGAACTTAACGCTGATGCTTCGAATGTTCATCTTTTGCTTGATTTATTTCTTCTTTTTCTTGCTTAATCTTGTAATAAAATCATAAAATCTACATCAAAATTAAATCATTGGATGGAGGAATTTAATACTTAATAAATAAACTGCTAATTAGTTGAGTTTTTAGGTTTGATGAAACTCGACGAATCTTGACAAATGTTTTAGGTAATGATAATGTTGTAGGTGATACATTTTTAATGATTTTTCCTTATTTGGCTTCTCTTCTGATTGTTTGTTTTGACGTCTTCTGACAATTTATGTAGATTACTTCGTCATTAAGTAAAGTTGTCTGCTACTTTGACTTCAACAACACTAACAATGAACATCCTTCACTTAACTTTGGCGAATACATTCAAAGATTAATTGAAATATAATCTTAGAGATAATCTGATCTCATAATTAATTCTGAATCTTGAGTATTTCTCGCTGGGTGAATCACCGAGCAAATTTTCTTCAAAATAGCAAACAAGAAAGATGAAAACCCAGAAGATTGAAAACGAAACTGGAATTTTATGAATCTGATCAGAAATCTTTTTTTGGCATCGTCATTAAAATAATCTCAAAGCAAACACACAAGGAAGGAAAAAGATTCAAACCAGTTGTCGATCGTGAAAGAATTGAAATGAACCGTGTGTGTTAAAATTAATTAATTTTTAATATCTCATCATCAAATATGCTTCTTTAAGACCATGCCCTGGATTACTTAATTCTCTTTTAATGATGATGGTTTGCATTTAATTTGGTTAAGTTAAAAGTTGAACACCGCTCACTTTGTCTTAGCGTAAAGGTGTCCAAAGTGCCACGATTCCAGGCTGGGTGGTCCACCAATTCACTGACAACAGAACAAGCTTGATAAACGCTCGTTTCACAATAAATCTTTTATTTGTTATTTTAATTCCCTTTTTAAATATTTTATTTGTCGCGAATACGACGACCTGTGATGACTTTTTATTACAACCAGATAAAGTTGAAAACGAATTTTTATCATCAACAACAAATTCTACGATTTTTTTGTCTTTTTGGGAGGGATTTAAGTGAAACAAAGCAAATGCGTTTTTTATTTGATTTTAATTTTTCTCATAAACAAATGGGCATTCATATTTTAGACTTCAACCTATTCCAACTTGTCCATCTTAATGTGAAGTTTTAAAAAATTTCGTGGTTGACTTTGTTCAGACTTTTTTTATTCATTTTATTGCACTTCATTTTGCGACGAGTCAATATTTTGTTTCTTAGCGGATTTAAGGTGATCTTTAATGGAAGTCTTGTGCGATGAATTTCGTAATGTAAAATCTCCAATTTATTCATATCGGCCGATCATAAAGTTTGATTGGAAGGAGAAGAAGGATGAAGAAAATCGTGTACATATTCATTTTAAGAGCGCCCCAAAATTACAAACCATCAATATTAATGGAGAAATAATTTTTCACTTAAAAGATATTGAGAATGAAAACAAAACGAGAAAGAAGTTATCAGATGTCGTAAATAATCGCTTCACGTCAACAAGCTTTCTTCTTGTCTTTGATATCTAACCAAGTAAGATTCAACATTGTAAAGATTTCATTTCAACGTCCATCAAACATCACGAAGTACTTAAATAAATCTCGTAATCATAAATAATGTTTTATGTCTGCAAAATCGATCAACTGCCATTTTGCAAAAGACGCTAATAAATTACAGAATTAATAAAATCCCTGTTCGATTTCATTCGATGAACCCTCCCTAAATATTATTCATTCGATGCAACAAAATAAACTCTCAAACATTCCACAACGTCGCGAATTAAAAAAGAATCGAAATCGATTGCGAAAGCAAACAAATTCAGAGGATGAGTGCAGTTTATAAATTCATTTCATTCAATTTACACAGCATCGAAAAATGAGATGAATGTTTTGATTGGAATAGATTTATGGCCTTTTCGCACATTCTCGTTGGCATTCATGTGGAAATAGCTTTTAAAATCTGGGCCCGTCCCGTTTAATTCTCTCTGATTTAGTCTTTTCCCAATTATTAATTCTGCTACTGGTTGGAAGTGAATTAGATAAATTGTTATTCCGGGGTTGTGAGTTTGACTTTAGTTGTTCATTTGAAAAGGCAATGGAGCATTTCGGCTTGTGAAATGTGAAGATCACCCTTCATAGATGTAAATATAACATTAAGAAGAAATGATTTCTCATCTCACTCCATGTGAATGAAGTGAAAATAAATAACAAAACCATTTCTACAAATCAACTTGGCTATTGTTCATCTCAATGGCAGTTCGATGATGTTGTTTTTTTGCTTTTACTTTTGTTATGTGTTTAGTTTGTTTTTATTTTTATTTAATGAAGTGTTGATACTTTTCACATGATAAAATGTAATTTATGAGTTTCGTTATTTCTCCTTTCAATTTCAACATTGAGTTGAATTGGTCGCGATGGTTGGTTGAACAGGAAATTTTCAGTTTTCGTAAACTTTTCAGTATTTATGAAAACATGGTGGTTGGAATATAAATTGATTATGAAATGCAATTAAAAGAATAAAATTAACACGACGAAACATTCATAAACAGAGGATTTATCGTCGCACAGTTAAAGATTCAATTAAAACTCGTTAAGACGATCTTAAACTTAATTCTTCATAAAGAAATTAAAAAAATATCTTTTTTATGATTTCAGTCATAACTGTTGAATTATGAATCTCGTTATTAGATGATACATTTATAACTGATATTAAATTAATCTTCTTTGCAAAATGGTCGTAAAAAGTTACTGGTAAGCAAGGAGATTGAAAATCTTCTATCAACGTTCAACGACTTAGAAAATAAATTCAAAGTTTTATGTGAACCGCAATAGGAAGAGCGGCGATAGATGATTCAGATTAAACCTCAAAAGATTGATGTAAACTTGTTTTTTGATATCTTATTATCAAATTTATGATGTGAGGTCATTAAAAAGTTAAGAAAATTGAATATTCAAGATGGAAAACCACAGAAGATCCACAAAAATTTATTAATTTATTAGTAAATTTTGATATCTTTATCGATCGCAGCTGTTTAGATGTCAATCTAATTATCGTTAACATTTAATATTAATAAAGTTTAAATAGATTGTGAATAAAGCGTATTGCCACTTACGTGTCTTGATAACAACTTCGCTTATCTTATCAACATTTATTTTTCATTATTGTCAGTTCTCCTCGTGATTTAAGCTGAATAAGTCAACATTATGAAACTTTTACTTCTTTTTCTTCTTTCCTTTTGCTTCTTAAAAGTTAATTTAGCAGCAAATATCCTCTGTTTATTCTCAAAACCTGCTCACAGTCATCAATTGGTATACCGCTCAATTACGGAAAAGCTTCTTGAAGCTGTTCATAAAATAACTTTAATGACAACCCATCCAAGTGAAAGTGAAAAGCGACATGTGAATTTAACGCTTATTGATGTGTCATTTAGTGTAAAGATTCATGAAGAGATTCTTAAGAGGGCTTCAGTTAATCTAAACTAAATTTTTCGTCGTTCCCTCCAAATTTTTGAACTGTTAGCATCATTTGAAATTTTAGTTGCCTTTGATTTATTTGATCAACAATTTGAAGGAACTCGAAGCATTGAATGAAATATTTTAAGAACCTTTAAAACATGCAGAGAAATTCTTATAAAGATGAAGAGTCTCAATGGAAGAATGTTGCAATCTTTTATGACTACAAACTGAATTTTAATCTCTCTTCTCAAAAAAATTATTTTGTTCACATTTCATTCCTGAATTTTAGCAAATCTTTCTAAAGTTATCATTCGCAAAGCTCACGTTGAAGTAAAAAGTCTTAAAATGAAAACTTTAATTTTTTTATTTTGTATAATCAGTTACGTAATGTGTCAAAGTGAGAGTGAAATTAAACGTATCACTTACTGTCTTAATGATTATGATATGAACAGCAAACTGGATAATTATTGCGACGTTCCCGAGCGGCACAACTGCTCCGCATGCAAAGCTATAGGTTTCCTTTAGCGGATTTCGTCTAGCATTTCCATATGGCATTGCCACGAAAAATCCGCTAAAGTCTCCTTATAGGAAAATTCACGTGTGAATTTTCCTACAAGGTTCCTACACGCACCTATTATCGTCACCGCACGAACTGCAACAGGAAAAAATGATTCCGCGTAGCAATATTTTGTGGCAGTGAATATATATGAAAGTTTCTGAAGCTTCGTAATTAATTTTTTTTGTTTATTGGAGCTATAATTAAGTTTAAATATTAAAATTTAAATTAAA